>SJJU01072329.1:0-20449 GCA_012932125.1 Conopomorpha cramerella
AAATACGCTCGGTGAACCGTGGGTACTTGCTTTAGCAAGTACACGGTTCGGCCTACCTTTCTTTGGGATTAAAGGCGTGAAGTGTAATCAAACAGTCTGTTTTCACCTATGAGCCTTCTAGCACGCTCTACTGCCTCCAGAGCCTCAAGCTGTCGCAACACGAATGAAATCGCGGGGCGTCCACTAGTATGGAAATATTTCACTTCTGCAGGTGAAACGGCGCTTGAATACAACGAATTCTTCATTACACGTTAACAAACTAAATAAATTAATACTGAGACAGCAATTAAGCCGCTGTTAACGTCTGTATTTTTGTTAAAGAACAACTTTATCGGGTCATGCTGTAATTACTACTTAATACCAGATCATTGTGGCTTAAGTTTCATAGGACTTTGAGCTTTGACATCTAAGAAAGTCCATTTAATGTGAGCTCGATATGGCATGGGGTGTGCAACGTCATAACTTTAAATATGCTTGTATTAATTTACGAGTAGGTACGCGTGGACATAATTCTTGTTGAAATACAACGCAGATGGGATGTCAACGTACACAGATAATGGTGCAAATTATTTCTTTATAGTCCGGGATCAAATTGGTTGTCTAAAGGGCTTCAGCATTTCGTATTACGCAATCGAATATAAAGATTGGGATCTTCAATTTAATTTAGTATTTTTATGTCTTTCGATAGACTATTAAAATATTATTACGAGAGAGGACAAAAAATTTTGCAAAACAAGTATCAAATGCCGCTAAAAGTTTTATGTCTATATTTTTTATTAAATTGTTTAATGAAAACGAGAAAAATATCGTCTAAATTATATATCTTTTCTGATGTTAGCTTTCATCTTCGTTTTATTACAATATCTACATACATGCATACGTTTCACGCCTGTCTCCCAGAGGGGTAGGCAGAGACTTTCGCTTCATCTACATTGCACTGTTTACATTATAATATTTTGTAAGTTTCATTAACTTTATATACGAAAGAACGGGTCCTTCTGATACAGGCATTAATGCTTACAAGAAGGTCTCTTACCTAATAGACACTTAGACCTTACTTAATGGAAATAAACATTTTTGTATTTTTTTGTATTCGTATCTGCATTCATACATCTTTTCATTCTCAATTCCTAAATATTTTTACCAGCCACACTTTTCTTGTCGTGGGAGTCGTAAGAGGCGACCGAGGGAACTCTCCAGAGGATGAGCAGCAGCGCTCTCTGGGAGTTAAACTACAACACCACTGCGATCGCCAAGCCGTCTGCCAAGCGTGGCGATTATCTTTCAATATGAGTCTACTTTCGGACTCAATTAGCACAATAAAGGAGTTAAGAACGTCTATATGTACTGTCATTTTCATGTTGCTAGCTCATAGCCTGGATAAAATAAATCTCCAGATCACATAGTCGGCTCGTACAACATGCCAAAAAAACATGCTGATATTTATTTATTTTTTATTTATTTTAATACTTTACTGCACTAAAATTGTACAAAGGTTAACTTAATGCTACAAAGCATTATCTTCCAGCTAACCTTGGGCTATGCGGTGTGGTTAAGGTATATTTACATCCCAGATCAGCATGGGAATAAAAATAATCACCTTGAATAATTAAGTAACGGCCTAAATTGAGGTGTTACATACACACATCAAAAGTGTCTAAGGATCAAGTACATTTTATAAGATTGCAATCAAGAATATATTTTACAAAAACTGAATTAATTTACAATTTATTCAAAATGTGGTGATAAGTCATTGATACAGGCATGGGGAATTAGGTAGGAGACCAATC
The DNA here is from genome assembly GCA_012932125.1 of Conopomorpha cramerella. Lineage (NCBI taxonomy): Eukaryota > Metazoa > Arthropoda > Insecta > Lepidoptera > Gracillariidae > Conopomorpha > Conopomorpha cramerella. The sequence goes on from SJJU01072329.1 coordinate 1,791, forward strand.
CAGAAGTTAAGATTTGATTTAAATAAATTAGATTTTTTTAGACCTAAAAATGTTCTCGAACCCTAGACACTTTTGATGTGTGTAGAACGCAATGTTTCATAATCATAATATATAATTACGTTGTATGAATCATAAAGTTTTCTAGAAACCTCATGTTTTTTTTTTGTCATTCTATTAAAAATATTTAGAGCATTTGATATGAACCGCGCAACGAGACGCCCTCGCGCACTCTCCGACAGCCATTACGACTGACAAAAACGCGTATAATAGCAAAAATAAATATTATTTATCGCTTCACGGTGGCTTAGCTTCATACAAAACCCTATGAGTTATTACTCCGTATTACATTTGCGTTCCAAAAACGCGTTTTTCTATGGCAGTAACTTAATATTTATAGCACAGGCCACTTGCATTTTTTTTTGGGGATCACGAGGATGATGTCCCTGCACTGGTTACGAGTTCGATTGATGGCGTCCCTCTCTGTTACAAGGATTTTGACGCGACGGAAGACGCCGAGACAAGTCGACGTGGTTTACAAATTACACTGAATAAATGCCCCAAAAGTATAAAGGTACGCGACTTCGCAGGGGCAAACGTTTTATTTAGCGCGTTGATTAAAAACCATGAAATTTCTGAATAACGTGTGATTCTATTAAAAAAGGGAACATGAATTAAATACACAGCAATTATGAACAGATAGGTGGTCATAAATAACCATATTTTACATACAATAAGCCGTAGTGAGCAGTGGGCAAAGATTGTAAATCTTGAGGCTAGACAAGGAAAAAATATGCAAATCAACATGTTACTATTTTCCCTGACGCCGTGTTGACTGTGTGATAATACGAGATGGCTGGTTTAAGTTTTTTACTTCTGGATAAATGATGATAAAAAAAATACACTTAACACCTTTTAATCCCAAAGCGGGGTAGGCAGAGGCAATTGCTAAAGCAAATGGCCACGGTTCACCAAGCGTATTTAACCCAACGTGACAGGGGGTGAGCCCATCGCCGTTATAGTGTGGTGTGCGGGTTTCATCACGATGTTGTCCTTCACCGTATGAGCGTTGCGTTGCGTACATAATATGATCTGAAAAAGAGTCCCATTGGTACACGGCCAGTAGTCGGACTCGAACTCGCGACCTCCAATTCACAAGTCAAGTATCCGACCAACTGGACCACAGACGCTCTTCAATTCCATACATTTTTGTAGGAAATAGATAGCCTGATGGTACGTGGTTTGCAAGTTTAGTCGTGTTTGCTCTGAGGTATGTGTAGTGAGTAGATGAAGAGTGACTCACCGTTATCATTAGAGTTGAGCCAGCGGTAGGAGGGTCGCGGCTGTTGCTTCGAGCGCATGGCTACGCGGGCGGCCGTGGCGCAGCCGGCATCAGCACACTTATCATCTGTTGACAAGGGAAAATAGACATTAGACACAAGCACAGTGAAGACTCTTTTTCAGAGCCTATGTACGCAACGCAACGCTCGTACGGCGAAGGACAACATCGTGATGAAACCCGCACAACACAAGGTGTGTGAACCCTATAACGGCGACTGTCGATCACACGACCATACATCAGCGGAAACGAAACAACGTAAAGTGTATGACTCCAAAGCCAGCGGCAGACATAAAGCACGCCATACAGATCTCAGCACAATCCGCATAAATCAGACGCATGACATATCGAACCTTCAATAAGAGTTCAGTTGATGCCGTCCCGCTCTGTTGAGAAGATGTTGACGAGACGGAAGATCCCTCGAAAGTGCCACTTGCAAATTAGGAGTCTCCTTTAAGATCAAGATACATTTGCTAGTTAGATAGCTACTGGTATGATTTTCCAAAGATTAAAAAATACACTTTACGAATGTGACCTTTCTCCTCATTCTGCTTACAGGTCTCGATCCCCCAAGCTCCCAATAGCATGTCTAGTCTCATTACTAGACGACGTTCTCGACAAGTAACTCTCCAGAGGACGGGCAGCAGCGCTCTCTGTGAGTTAAACCACAACACCACTGCGATCGCCAACCCGCCTGCCAAGCGTGGCGTCTTTTGGATAACATAACGGATTTCCCCTTCGAAAACGAAAACGAAAACAAAAAAAGGTAAAAAGACACTTGCTCACGGTTCATCAAGCGTATTTACCCCAACGTAAAAGGGAGTGAACCCATCGCCGTTCTAAGGTCCAAACACCTTGTGGTATGGGGTACCATCACGATGTTTTCCTTCACCGTATGAGCGTTGCGTTGCGTACATAGGCTTTGAAAAAGAGTCAACTACACGTTCTGTACAGCAGTCCTCGATCCCGGAATCTCCCGATTGAAAACAGCAAAAAATGCAACATTTTTTGCTATGAACATCTCACAAAATGTTGTAGAGAAGAAAGTGTGTATGCTAAAATATAATCTAATTAATAAATAACACGTTAGTTGCATACATTCTACAAAAGGAATTCGCTTTTATTTCAAATAATTTTATTTCGGAAAGTCTATATATATATCAGCGTGTCTAATGACAAAATTATTACTGTCGTTTGGTTTGTTTATTTACATTTAGCGTAAGTAATTAACTTAGAAAAATATTAATCTTAATTTGTATTTAGACGAAGCTGTTTCTGCCACTAGTTTCAGATAATTCTTGCATGTTTTTAAATATATTACCAACAAAGGTAAGCTCGGGCTTGTCTTTGATTATATACATACACTTCACGCCTGTCTCCCAGAGGGCTAGGCAGAGACTACAGATCTCTATTTGTCATGGTCCTGGCATACCCTTTAGCTTCATCTACATTCATACATCTTTTCATACATGACCTCCGGTTTCGAGTACTTTTAACACCACCTTCCGTCAGGTCATCACCAATTTGGTCGATGTATGTCCTTCTGGGGCGACCTCTACTCACCCGGCCCATTACATCACCCATATAAAACTCTTTCGTCAATCGACTTTCATCCATTCTCTTTAATTATATTCGCGCTGATATACCCGGTAAACAATATTGAGTTATAAAATGTAATTTACTGAAAGAGATAATAATTATAACACGCCTTCGGAGAGGCTTACGTCCAGCAGTGGACGTCAGTGAGCTGACTAGTTACACATCAAAAGTGTCTAGGGATCAAGAATATTTTCAGCTCTAAAAAAATCTAATTTATTTAAATCAAATCTAATCTTCTGGATTGGTCTCCTACCTAATTCCCCATGCCTGTATCAATTACTTATCACCACATTTGAATAAATTATGAATGAATTCAGTTTTTGTAAAATATATTCTTGATTGCAATCTTCTAAAATGTACTTGATCCCTAGACACTTTTGATGTGTGTGACTTATATGGAAACAAAAATATATTTTGCGAAAGATAAGCCTTCCCACGATTTGTCATAAAAAGACGTGTATATCTTGTAAGAGAGTATTTCGTCCTGCACTGGGATCCAGTAGGCTAGCAACAATAACATATTTTATTTTAATTTTTTTATTTTATTTATTATATTGGACACAGAAGCCTCATTTCACGCGAACAGAAACCGACCGAAATCTTCGCTAATGCAATAAAATTCTTTATCAATTGTGTAAGCGAATTAAAAACAGTATTAACGATTATTGAGAGCGCGGGACTGTGTCAGTGTCCATTCAAACCGGTCACGTGACCATCTACAAATACCAACCTGCTCTGGTCCATCAATCGGCGCGCCGCGAAACCCGACCAAATTCTGAAGGACACCGCTCCCCCCCACCAAAGCCTTCGGACCCAGCACTTATAAATCAGTCAGCATAATAGTATCAATAAAAAATTGGCGCAAGATAAGCCACCGCCTCGTCAAGGGCATTATCATAAACTCAACACTATACTGTTATTGCTATCTGAATATACATTTTCTTCTCCCAGAATGTATGGAGTCATCAAAGTTAACAGCCATGCGAATGTGACCTCTAATTGCATAGGAATATGGTCGGTGGACGGCGCGGAGCAGTTTGTTAACCCCAAAGTGACATTATGTGTAAGAGATTTGAGACAATTTATGGAGGTAAGGCCCCGTACCATTTGTGACTCTCGCAAGGTTTTGATTAAAATCGATTGTGACGTGATTTAGTGCATGATTTTGAATTAATTCGTAATTATCGACTTAAGTTGTGCTTTGGGGTCGGCCATTTTGTGTCTGACTTTTGTCCAACTAGTGGACTCGACAGACGTTGTCCGTCTTAACTATTAATATGAATATCTAGGGTGGCCTGTGCTCAGCAGTGGGTGTCATTTTTTCTTTCATAAGAACCTTTTGCTGTTGTTAATAAGCACAACAAAGAAAGAATTAGCGAAATCGGTCCACCCGTTCCGGAGTTATGGCATGACAACGAAAAGTGGCTTTGATTTTTATATAATAGACTAGTTGAGACCCCACGATGTCATTCGCGTTTCAGTATTTCATACAAACTAACACCTTCTTTTTAGCTACGCATCCCACAGGGCCAGGATAAAAATTATCCTATGTTTGTGTCCTGGACTTAATTTTCAACCGGAGATCGTTTCAGCCGTTCTAGATTTACAGACAGTGCAACAAAGACGACATTATTTTAGTATAGATACAAAACAATTGTCCCAGAAATAATGATATTCTTAAGTTCTTTTTCGTTGCGTTCCACAATGGTAGGTATAAAAGGTGTTACATATATGCATTGTACAAGCATTGCAGTACCTGTTGGACGCAGCAATTTTATAGGAAAAAGGTAAGTAATAACATCACTTATAAACGAATCTTAAGTAGTGGCGAGAGTGTGGGTGTATATGTATATATGCATGCATGTGTGTGTGTGTGTGTGTGTGTGTGATGTACCTACTACTCAAAAGTGAAGTGTAAGTAGAGGGACCTATATGTGTGTATTAACATAGGTAATAGGGTATAGGAACACTACTATGCAGTGGCGTGTACGCCATATAGGCAAAAAGACACTGCCTACCTTAGTATTTTGGCTACCCGACCTAATAATACAGTTATTGCTAGATATTTTTTTGTTGTACTCACGACATATATTTCGTAAATACAAGTTACCTATACATAGGTATCAATCCTTGGGGATTACTGCCTACCTTGTCCTAAAAGCCAATGCACGCCACTGCTACTAGGGTATAGGATCGGAAACACTCCAACTGGCCCCTCAGTTCGCAAGCACATTTTAATACTGTTAAACATTTTACCTAACAGGTGAAAGAAACGTACCTCATGTTAGAAACATTAAAATTTCAACGGCAGTGTTAAAACAAACACAAGTGTCCAGTCTAACAGATCACTCGTCGACTTCGCTCCGTTTGTTTTCATATTAATGTTATGAAGTTTTTAATTGTTGTTCTGAATCTACGACGTGTTGAAATTCATGTTTCACGCTTGTGTTCCATGTAGGTATAATAAGCGAATATTTTGCTTCCTTATGCGAACGATTATATCTACTCTCATAGAGCGAACCGTCAGGATGTGGAATGACTTGCCGGAGTCTGTGTTTCCTGCGCAGTACAGTCTAAAGGTCTTCAAGTCACAGGTGAGTAGGTGCCTAATGAACAAGTGTGCTTCATCGTAGACCACATCGCCGCTTAACATCAGGCAGGATGGTGGTCAATCGCTTGTTCATTGTGTAAAAAAAAATATGGAGACATATTTTAGGAAATTATGAATTGTAACATTATTGACTTAACATTAATCAGGAAATAGGAGGAAGATACAAGACCAAACGTTCTAGCGCTTTAGGCAGATTTATGTTCAGCTGAGGATGTCAGTGGCCTGAAATGGTAAATCAGTGACTTGCCAATAACCACCCAAGCCACGCCTGTCTAGTAGTTTTTGCCTCAAAAACTTTCAACTGTGATAATTATACCTCTTTTTGGGTAGAGGCTACTTGTAAAACAACCGCCCATGTTTCATCATAACAATATGGAAAGACTTGCGTTGTCCATAATTCCATAGACACCAAGAACGTGACAATTCCATTCTACCCATTATCAACTAAATATTTTTAACAACGTAACGTCTCAAATCAAAAACTCCCAAGACGCGGCGTACCGTCCAAGGCGGCGTACAACGTACGTCTAACGTTTTGTCTCAACTCCACTCGCTATCGATTACTCGTCAACCCGCTCTGCAGACGACATGTGACGACGCGTCAACGACATCCCGCAAAGAATAAACACTGACCGACACCACCCCACGGCTCACCCCTACCCCAGTGCCCGCGCACACACCCCCACACACCCCCCCGCGACCGACAAGACGGCTGTCATACAAATCAAAATTATTACGCTACACAAACACGATGTGAACTGTTTTTACGGTGAAATAGTAACGCGAGGCTATGAATTTATTGGAGCTGCAGTTGTTTAGAACGCTCGTGTATAATGTGTAGGATCAAGTACACGACGACGTTTCCCTCAAGACAGGCAAAAAGCTATTAGTATTTATACCTCTAAATACAGCTTCTGTGCTCCAGTTGGTCGGATACTTGACTTGCAACGGGGAGGTCGCGGGTTCGAGGTGTGCCAATGGGACTATTTTTCAGAGCCTATGTACGCAACGCAACGTTCGTACGGTGAAGGACAACCCGCACACCACAAGGTGTGTGAACAGATAACGACGATGGGCTCAGCCCCTGTCACGTTGGGTTAAATACGCTTGGCGAACCGTGGGCATTTGGTTAGTAAGTGCCTGTGTCTACCACGTTTTGGGATTGAAAGGCGTGAAATGTATTTTTATTTACAAATGTTTAGATGATAAGGTCAATACACTAGGCTATAATAAGCTTAATTATATAGTTAGTGGGCGGTTAAGAAATAACCGATCACACTTAAACTAACACCCTTAAATGTTTTTTTATGACTAAGGTTGCATGAATATTCCTTACCAATAAGTATTTAAAAAGAAAACCACGAAATGCATTTCAATATAAAAAAGCTGCCGTACGTCAAACCGCTAGACTTTAGTAGGCTGTCACAGTGTCGCTTCACTAGACTTTAGTTGTAAAGTATTCAAGTCGCAGTGAAGCAGCGAGCTAAGTTTCAAAAAGTGGCGGTGGCGGCCGCGCTCGTCAGCAGCGGCGCGGCGGTGCGGCGGTGCGGCGGGCCGCGGCGCGTCGGTCGTCGGTTCGACGCCGCGCAGGTGCCACGAGGATAGGAAAGTCGTATCGCCTGTCAAAAACTTGTAAAATATCGCCTCGAAAAACCCCCCAAGGCTGGCGTCGCGCCGTCACAGCGAGCGTCACACAGATATCGGCAAGATTTATTCAGCCGTCCACAATGGGAAACGTTTTAATTCTTTTCATATACGCCTGATTTATGTAAGGACAGATGCGACGGGCTCGCTTCTCCCAACTGTGATAGGACGCTGATAAGAAACGGTACGTCGGATGTTCAGCCGAGTTCACCAGCACTTCTTTGAACTTTGTTTTCACTGATAGATTGAGCTCTGAATGCAATATTGTATGTTGCTACGGGAGAGTTCAAGTTTCTTCGGCGTGGGTTAGGTGAGTGTTGGTACGATTGAGACATTATGCTTTTTTTAAAGAATATTAGGTAGCTTATTTATGTTTCGGTGAGGTCAGATAAGTGACAATGGGAAGGTGGATGCTATTTATTTCTTTACTAGGAAGTCTTATTTGTAGCAAAAGGTTTTTTAAGTACGAAAGAGATGTAGCATTGCGTAGGATATTTTTTTTAATTAAAAACGAATTATGTAAATTAATGTACGTACCCATGTGTTTCAACCGCAAAGTGGGGTTGACAGAGACAAGTTGCTAAGAGAATGCCTACAGGTACGTGTATAATTTAACGTGATGTTAACCTTTATTGGGTTTACAGGTTTTCTTTCATTAGAAAACCGTATAGATTATGATTCGACATTATTTGAAGAGAGAAAATGAGATCCATTGACACGCCTCGAATATAACCGAATCTGAACCCACAACCAACCTTTTGCGAGTCCTTCATAAAAGCCGTTATGAAATTTACAGATTAAAGAAAAAAAGAACCGACTTCAACCAGTAAAATTTGACATATTATGTGGTTTTCTTATGGATACCATTTTCGGAACTTAACCAAATCTATATGGAACCAAATGGAAAGCACCAGCTTTCAAACAAAAAAAAGGCATCCAAATCGGTTAACCCAGGCGAAAGTTCTGAGTTAACAAACATAAAAAAAACAATACAGACGGATTTTGAACCTCCTCCTTTTTTGAAGTCGGTTAATCAAAAAACAACGCCACGAAGCACACTCGAAGACTAACACTCTCTATCGCAGACTCTACACACTAGTTGTACACAAAACCCGATGTTTAATTAACGAACCCCTCGCGGGGTCCCCCGGGCCCCGGTGGTCATAAATTATCCAAAAATAGTATAGAGATAATAATTAAAAGTATGACGAGGTGGATTTATGGGCAATAAATATGTCACTCACGCTGGGAGCCTGCCGGAGCCGTGTCCCACCACTGAGGCAGTCATTAACCAATGTTGTCGGTCGCTGTGGCCATTTCATATTATTGTCATAGTTTCGTATTGAAATTATTTTAGGAACGCGTTGGGCTGGAAACGGGTAGTTTGTGTTTTTTTTTGGCTGGTTATTGTGTTAAGTTGAATTTGGAGAGGCCTATGTTCAGCTGTGGATGAATGTGGGCTCGTGATTATGATGTCTTAATAGGTGTAAATACGATCATAATGTAGTGCAATAGTGGGGGCCTAAGTCCAGCAGTGGACATCAGTGGGATGATATGATGAATGTATAAATAAAACGATAGTAGGAACTAAAAAGCGACTAAACGCTCAAAAGTAACTTTCTATTGATGTATCCGTTCCAAAATCTACGCACCGTTAATTTTACTACATTCAATGTATACAAATATTTTACTTTATTTATTAAACATGCACAATTTCTACGCCAACACCGTAAATAATAGATATGAAATATTGCTTCAATTTTAAGGTTCAAACGATAACAGAATGCAGAGTCATAAACCTAAAATGCACAAAGAAGGAATAATCAGCGAGAGCGTTTCGATGTAAAAAAAAAACCATGAATGGAGCTAATAACTAGTGACGTAAAATGTTGTTTTTTTTTTACTATCCAGACCTCCGGCAGAGGGCGCTCGCGAGCGACAGGCGCGCAGATACTGTCGGTCCTGTGGCAACGTCACACCGCTCTCGCGAAAGAAACGTCATAAATCTGTCGAATTTGACAACAATGACAGATTTATTGAACAAGACAGTGAGTGAATTATGTATTTGGAGATGGCAGATGAAAAAAAATACACTTCAAAGAAAGCTTCGCTTTGAGTGGCGGGCGGAGTCGTGACTTGATACGTTCGAGTGAACTATGCGCTTTATCTAGCTCGTAATGTATTGGAATAACGTTTTTTGCATTGTCAACCCAGTGCAGGTCTCCAATTTATGAAATTAAACAACTAAGGTACATAAAGAGCGTCTGTGGTCCAGTTGGTCGAATCCTTGACTTGTAACCGGGAGGTCCCGGGTTCGAGTCCGGCTACTGGACGTGTACCAATGGGACTCTTTTTCAGAGCCTATGTACGCAACGCAACGCTCGTACGGTGAAGGACAACATCGTGATGAAACCCGCACACCACAAGGTGTGTGAACCCTATAACGGCGATGGGCTCACCCCTTGTCACGTTGAGTTAAATACGCTTGGTGAACCGTGGGTATTTGCTTTAGCAAGTGCCTCTGCCTACCTCTCTTTGGGATTAAAGGCGTGAAGTGTATTTTTTTTTAAGGTACATAAATGTGGAAAAAATCACAGCATCCGCCAAAATTAATAAAAATAAAATTACATCAGAACACAATAAATTGTGAAAGCAGCGATGGCGTCGGCCGCGTGACGTAACCCCGCCATTTTGAATATCCATAATTTGACGCGTCACCGATTTGACGGATGACATTTAATTACCGACCCCTCATTATACCTGGATATCGTCCGATAGCGCCGGATATTGATAGCGGACAGGGCGGATAGGTTTTCAGTAAAAATGCCGGCGAATTATTGCTGTGACAACGAGTATTTATAAAATTTTAATTAAGAGATTTGCACCCTCGCGGAGTGACGACTCATTACATTAATGACGTGACAAAATGGCGGCTGCTTATGAGATATCGGCGGGAATCAACGTCCATTTGTGGCGGGTAATTGACGGGGACTGAAGTTCCGCGATCGGTGAGGGAACGCTTCCAGATATTCTAATTAGGAATACTTTAGTGTCAAATATATGTAAACAATTTAACAGAGAGCCCTGTATGCAGGGATAGGAGAGACGAATGTCATGTGTATCGTAAGTATCGATAAATGTCACGTTTTCTATTTTTTACTATACATACGTGGTCACGGGTGGACAAAGGTAAGGTCGAGCTTGTCTTTGATTATATTCGCGCCTTTATACCCGGCGAGGAATATTGAGTTATTACCTAAGTTAAGTAAGTTAAGTCCCACTTGACTATTATACATTCCAACAAACTATTAATAGATAGATCAGATACATAATTTCTGTTGGTGTGAAGATTTCATGGAACTGATTAAATATTATGAGAATTATCTCACAATCAATAAGCGCGGTTGCGACGTTAATAATATTTTAATAAAAATATTCTATAATTAATGTCGATAGAAAGGAATGTTCAAGTTTTCCATCTGTTGGTATGATCTTAATTATACCGAATGTCAAACATTAGTGTCAATAGGTAAAAATCTTCCGTACACTACCGTATTTTAACTATTAGAGGTGTATCTTAACTTTCATCCGATTAGAGTAAGATTTCATATTAAATCTTCAAAAATGAAGTAAATATCGATTAACGACATATTATGTGTCTGGGTGTTTTATTTGTTTTAGTATATAATTAAATGAAAAAAAAACTGAATGTCTGATTTCCATAACACAAGAGCTTTAGCTACTTAACATGGGATGAAGGCAATCTGTGTGTTGTTGTAAAATATTAAATATATTATTATTATATTAATGACATATTATGTTTGTAATGAACTTAACCATTACGAATGGTTTAAAAAGTTTTATCAGTAGATTATCAGTAGTTCCTTTAATACTAATAAAGGCATCATCAGAGGCCACATAACGTCCACTGCTGGATGAGGGCTAACACAATAAGGTAGAGTTGCTATATTGTGACAAATGAAAAATTAACCATAATTTCTAACGACTTTCAAATTAATTTCATCCTTAGTGATGATTCCCAAACTGTACCTATGTATTGTAATAGCGCACCCAATATACGTTGGCGTTCATTGAAAAATATTCAAAAAAACATTAGATAATGGAAATTGTGAAAAAAAACGGGAATCTTATTCACCCTTGAGGCCTTCCGTTGCGTGCGCTGCAAAAACGGTTCAAGATACCAAAAATATATGTATCAAAGAATTATCCCTCTTGAAATGATCTTTTAAGATTAACTCACCAGAACCGTTTTTTGGTAATCAAATTTGGTCGAAATTAATGCATTAATGTTATAATATTATAAAGAGGAAATAATTGTATGCATGGATGTTTGTAACTAATAAAAACTACTTGGTATATTCCCACCCACTTTCCCACCACTGTGATTCCTGTTAGAGCCAGGATCTACAGCGGCATCCAGAATAGACAAGAGCTCAATCAGTGACGACTGGATGTAGATCCCGGGAGGGCTAGCCTTCTGTCTTGGATCCCACATAGCAATTAAACTAAAGACGGTATAGAAATAAGAGAAAAATGAATTGCAATGCATACATATGATTTTTTTTAAATAAAAGCTACTTGACGAAGAAACGAAAAAAAACGGTAGTACAGCTAGTAAATAAATAAATACCCATAATACAATTAAAAGTGAGACCGTACCAAAATACTCAACGAAATGTCGCGTCGCATCGTCACGTCACCTAAAAGTGATATTAACATGTGATCCAGCAATAATCATCATTGCAGCTCACCTGTGGAGAGCGATAGCCGCGGCACCTGTCGGTCGCAGGAGATAACGCGCCTATTGTAATCCCTACTCCACTATTTCCACGTACATACTGCAAAAACTGCCCTAAAGCCACACACGCATTTACAACTTGACCTCTTTTGTACATTCATTTGTACACATTCAGAGACCACGTTTCATTGGCATGTGTTACGTTCAATTTGATCGGAAAACGGTTTGATTGTTCAATGAACTTACGTGCAGAATTAGTTATTAGTTTACGAAGGTCAAAGTAAACCGGTCAGCCAATGAAACAAAGAGGTTTTTTGACTGAATTGATACGAACTATTTGGTAGTTCTCGTGAGCTTTTGAAGCTTCGCTTTCCAATGTGCTGCGAAGCTTAAGTAACGTTGGTACAATCCCGGCCGGAGTGCGAAGTAAAATAATTCCCGCGTAAATAGTGCTAAGCTTTTGTTTTCGTAAAATATAAATTGCATTTGGTTTTAAGGTTCGATGGCTTCTGACTGATTGTGTATGACGTTAAATAACTGGCTTTGTGTTTTATTGCCGCTGTCAATTAGCGGTGTTATCTACCTTGTTTTAGTTAGTCGGGGGTAGGGTGCAGATGATGTTTTTGTAACAAAAAGGTTAAATATAAAAATAGTTATCAAGAACAGTTTTTTTATGTGTAACGTACGTCGTCGACTTTTTACTCCGGTTACCGCCATCTTGAACTTTAATTTTGCCCGAGAGTTCAAATATAAAAAAAACATATAATTAAAAAAACGTTTAATTTCTTTTAACGGTGTTCTAGAACTGGCTGATTAATTTACCATTGAATTATTTATTGCAAAATATAAATATGTATACATAACATAATATTCGAAATATCAGATTTTACCGGCGTGTAATTGGAGAGGCATATGTTCAGCAGTGGACAAATATAGACACCCGATTATAACGACGATTTTACCTATTGATTATAAAGATACAGGAGAACATGTCCTTAATATGTTCCAAAAATAAAAATGGCGGTGCAGATCAAACAGTGTCCGAAAAGAAACATGCGCAAACGGCCTAAAATGTCATGGAGATGCGCGTGCGCAGATGAGACAGACGATCGCAAGCAATTACAAGCCTACGCTTTCAAACGGACAGACTGACAAATAGCTTCAATGATTGTTGACGCGAAAACAACAATTGTTACGATTACGACCTCTATTGTTAATGAATTAAGAACTACAATGACAAATCGAGCATTACGTTGGGTTAGGAATCATGTCAACTTATACGAGTGTACAAATGATTGATATTCTGTAGGTATTGCAAATATTAAAACCGTTACTTATGTTATACGTTGTGTAATTTCGACACAGTTTTTTTCTTTCGCACAGAGTAAGGAAATGTTAGAAAAGAACAAAACATTATGTACAACGCCCTTACTAACACGTGTGTAGTAAGGACGTTAGTTACAGAGAGAAGATTAACTCGTGAAAAATAATCTGCTGAGTGTTATATTTAGCGTCTGTGGTTCAGTTGGTGGGATACTTGACTAGTAACCGGGAGGTCGCTGGTTTGAGTCCGGCTACTGAACATGTACCAATGGTACTCTTTTTCAGAGCCTATGTACGCAACGCAATGCTCGTACGGTGAAGGACAACACCGTGATGAAACCAGCACACCACAAGGTGTGAACTCTATAACGGCGATGGGCTCACCCCCTGTCAAGTGCCTCTGCCTACCCGGCTTTGGGATTGAAAGGCGTGAAGGGCGCGCTTTGCGTTGCGAACATAGGCTCTGAAAAAGAGTCCCACTGGTATATGGTCCCATACATACAGCGGGAGGCGACTTTATTTTTTACTATGTAATGATACAGATTACTTCTTTCAGAATTATATATTTAAAACCCGCGACCTCCCGGTTACAAGTCAAGTATCCAACCAACTGGCGACTTATACAGTTTTATAATTTTATAAGTTGGTCGGATACTTGACTTGTAACCGGGAGGTCGCGGGTTCGAGTCCGGCTACCGGACGTGTACCAATGGGACTCTTTTTCAGAACTTATGTACGCACGTTGGTTTAAATACGCGTGGTGTACCGTGGGCATTTGCTTATTAAGCAAGTGCCTCTGCCTACTCCGCTTTGGGATTAAAAGGCGTGAAGTGTATTTATTTTTATTTATTTTATAATTTTACACGGAGTTTTCACATGGTATACCTGGACATGTAAAACACTGGACACACTTGGTGTAGAAGCTGTACGTTTCACGTGGGTGTAAATTAATGTTAGGGCTGTTATAGACGGCCACGCGGATAAGGAATGGTGTACATTAATTTGCGGTCAAGGTTTCTTACGTTTCGTTCATTTGCTGCAACAACGCGATATGTCACAATATTTTGTTATTGTGAAAAGAATCCTTAGTAATTGTAATAAGATTGTTATTTCAACAGTGTCACATTTTTCGTCGTCGTAATTTTTTTTCGACGGGACCGTTTGTGTAGTGGTCAGCATGTCTGCCTCTGCTCCGTAGGGTCGATTGTTCGACACATTGGTTGAAAAATAGAAATAAATAAACAACACAAAAAATAGGAATATGTAGATATTAATTCCTCTTAGGCCTTAACCCTTACTAATAAAACCCTTATATGGAGGTTACAGTTATTAAGTGTTTTGTTATTTGCATACCTTGTCAATATTCCAAACGTCAAAGAACTATTTTTAATAAGGCTATTTATTAAGAATGTCTTTTAATGTATACATTGCTTATGTGTAAAGTACACTCGAGAGCAAAAATTTATCGTCACACATAATTTTATATACATACGATACATCTAAGTATCTTGTAATCGAACAGAGCTGAGTAAATCAAATTGTTTTCAAAAGACAATGCCCTGAAGCTCTTCAAGTCGCGGGTAAATAGATACCTAATGAACAAGTGTGATCCATCGTAGACCATATCGCTGCTTAACATCGTCAAACACTTATAAATTGTGTTTAAAAAAATGCTTTTTGAAAAACCTTTAAAAAAAATAAGAAGAAAGTTTTCCACCACCTGTAACGTTGGATTAAATCAGCTTGGTGAACTGTGGGCAAGTACTTCTGCTTTTGGGATTAAAAGGCGTGAATTAGCGTATTTATTTTTTTCGTTATAGTCTAGTAGAAAATACTACATTCAAAATGTTGAACTTCTGTACATGATCCGAAATTATTGCACTCGAGTGTACTTGTTGAAAACATCACTATTCTTGCATCGGTATAACCTAACAAAATCAATTGACCTAGTATGACCCGACCAAATATAGTTGTAGCCGCATAAGCAGATGTCACTATGCAAATAAAATGCAACGGTTAACAAGAACATAGGCTCTTGTCACCTGCCATTTTAATTATACATCATAACAATTATGTTATCTATAGCTACGCCGTATTAGAACTAAGATATATTTAGTACAGGATGCGCAAGCACTAAAACGAAATAATTAAGCAAATAATTATTTTCTATTCATATTTATAGTTAAGACAGGACAACGTCTGTCGAGTCATACATACATATGTAACGAAGTGTTGAACGCACCGAATTTAATATGTTAATTAACATGGAAAAGAGAGAGTAATCTCTGACTCCCTCTTTGGTTAATTTAATTCCATTTTCGACGAAAAAAATTATAACATTTTTTATTAGTCAGCTCGCGATCACGACACATGTATCTGTGGGTGAAGTCGGACAAATAGACGAAGGTAAGCGAATGCTTATCTTTTGGTTATTTCGCGCCGTAACACCCGGTTTAAAACTACCATCACATCAAAAGTGTCTAGGGATCAAGAACATTTTTAGCTCTAAAAAAATCTAATTCATTTAAATCAAATCTAATCTTCTGGATTGGTCTCCTACCTAATTCCCCATGCCTGTATCAATGACTTATCACCACATTTTGAATTCAGTTTTTGTAAAATATATTCTTTATTGCAATTTTCTAAAATGTACTTGTAGACACTTTTAATGTGTGTATTAATGAAAAAAATATATTATATGAGATACTAAATCAATCGCCAATTAATGACGTTGAAATGAGTGGTTCCTACCAATTTTTTATTGGATCGTAATAATGATATATCGAATAATAAATCTTTGTTGGCAGAGATAAGACACAACGTTTAATATTCACTGGAGGCTACTGGATGCGACTGTAAGTCTTGTGTTAACGTGTATTGTATCTGTGTGGTGACAGTGAATAGAAAACAAGTGTCACCACCCCAGCCCAACATTTCCCGTCGTCGGGGTCGTTAGAGGCGACCAAGTGAGCTTTCCAGATGCCGGACGAATTAACCCTTCATCAAACAAAGGCTTTCAAATATTACCACTTGACCAACACATACTTTGAACCTTATTGAATGTATTCACTGGGATTATCTAAAGATTTCAGAGAAGTTATCGGAGAATAATCACATAAGATTTGTAACACTACAGGACACATAACTATTTACACAGTTAACAATAATTTCATATTGTACTTAAAAGCTAGGTTTGATGATAAACTTCATCCAGGTTTATGTGATGGAGTCGGTCGGTAATTATAATAACAAACGTCAATTGAGTACAAAATGCATCAGAAAAACCTAACCTAACCTTCTCTGATTAAGGGTTAAGGGATATCCGGTGTACAAATATTAGCCGGGCTACCATTCACCACCTATCACCGATAAAATTACTATTCGTCCATTCAATTCTGAACTGTCGGACAAAATATTACCTTCGAAAGACATGCGTGTATGTATCTGCGTACACAAGTCAACCACAGTAATTTTATCACACCATTCATCTCTCATACTGCAGGGGGAAGGTTACAGTGCAATCATGAGCAATAAACTTTACTTGTCACATGACACCGTATTGAAGACGCATAAATATACCATCACGCGGCCATTTCTTTCAATGGTCCCTTATGACAGTTAGGGGTGATGAGACCACGAAGTGCACAGTGGGTTCGCGGCACCGCTCTGATGGACATAAATCTCAATTGTGACCGCGACGCGCGACGCGGCACAGTGGGCACTCGCCGCGAGGGCTATCGACGGCGACAGATTGCTTGTTGCTTGATAGCTTGACGGTTCGACACACTGCTTCACTGTTTGTGTTACAACGCTGTTCAATTGTTTAGTTGTTGTAGTAGAAAAAAAAACGTATTTTACGTAAGAAGTTACTTTGTTCTAGACTGCAGTCACCCGGCAACGCCCTCTTGCGAATATTTGCGGCGAAGTTTGGTACCAATTAATGTAAATTGGATCAAAACACTTCACGGGGCATATAAGAAGTGAATTATGTATTATTAACATTAGAACTTTAAGTTGAATTGTACTTACTCAGTAACCCTATCACCATGGTCTGAAATAAAAATCTTTGAATTGAATTGAATTTGTTGCTCCATTTTTACAGACGCCCGGCATGAACATCTGCCTCTAGGACGACGGTCGCGGGTTCAATTCCCGCCACGGACATGTTTTAGTGATGAGCTGAGGCATATTTTGTTGTGTGCGTCTAGGTGTTTTATTTATCTATGTATGTATTTAAAAGTATGTATGTAAGTATATCAGTATCTGGCGCCCATAGTAGAGGGTATCCTAGTTTGGGGTCAGATGACTAAAAAAATTACGTATTTTAAGAACATTGAAACGACACTTGGAAAGTGCTAAAAAGTTACATTTTGCTTTTTAATGAATAATTATATAGGTAATTTTCATTGTACATTACAAATGTAAAATTGACACTGGTATAATTTTCAAGATGAAAAAACCGCCTTCAACCAGCACTAATCATCCGCCCATACGATTATTCAATTGGGCGATGGGTCAGTTGGTGTAGTGGTCAACATGTCTTGGTCAGTATGTCATCGTCCAGCGGCGAACGAAGAACAGTGTTATGACACAACTTTTTACGTTTTTTAGTTTTTTTATTTTATTAAGGATAATCAACAAGGTCTTACACAAAACATTTGTATAAAATGACAGTAAAAAAAACAGGTAAGTGCAGCCTTAATAACAGGCTACCACTGAGAGCCCACAAACAGGTACAATAGTAGTCACACTATCTTACGTAGTAACAAAGGTACATAAAAGTACAAAAATAAAATAAAAACTTAAAAATAGTTAAGTACCTATACAAAGTATGGAGAGGCCTATGTCCAGCAGTGGACAAGTATGGGCTGATGATGATACAAAGTATTAATTTCTCCGAGTCGTACATGCATTTACTAGAAACTAGAATAAAATTGCAATCGAAAGCAATTACTTTTCATTCTATATGGATTTTAAATTAAAAAATTATAGTGAAAATCGTAAAGAAAAAATATTAAAAAGTCGATTTCCCAAAAACTACACTTTTTGTGTTATGACACCTTTCAACTAAATATTGTTCACCGGGTATATAAGCGCGAATATAAGCAAAGACAAGGTTTGATTATACTAGCAAGCTTTGACTATATTTGATTATTCTATAATACATCTTTGATTATATTCGCGCCTATATACCCGGTGAACAATATTGAGTTATAATGTCTGTGCGCGTTTCATTAAAAAATGATCTAACTGACACCTTTCATGCCGATGGACGATATGTTGCTTGAGGGGCTAAAAAACCGAGTCTTTGACTGGACTAAACCACCAGTTTTATCTACATAAAAAAATAGAAAAAAATACACCTCGCAACCTTTAATCCCAAAGAG
>SJJU01072330.1:0-27873 GCA_012932125.1 Conopomorpha cramerella
AACCTGTTTATACCCAGTTGTTGATTTCACAGTTCCTTTCTGAAGGAAAATTGACACATTTTTGTTCGAAGTGGCAACAAACCGTAACACCACGTATACATACATCCCGTACTATTTTACTATTTAAATTTATTTTTTATGATTCTTATTTATTCATAGCTTCAAGGGCCGTGTAGACCGTACTTTAAATTTCAACTCTATAGGAGTATATACCTATTCGCGTCTCTGACTTTTTAAATAAACAGACGGACAGATTTTTTATTTTTGGAACGCCTACGAAACCCTAAAAAAGACAATCGTAATATACAAAGTGTTAAATCTACTGCGTGTAAATGGACCCTGAGAAATGGTCTTAGGAATGTTTGGCGCATGAAAATGAACAACTTTGACATTCATATTCATGCCATTTGTTGTACTCATGTTGAAAAGTAAGATGTTACATAGTAAAAAGTATCAAATATGAACCCTTTTAGGGCACACAGTAAACATTTTAATGTAGCGACAATGTTCTGAAATTAAAAAAAAAGGTTGGTCGCGTATAGTAAAAGTTGTTCATTTGAATGAGCCCAACAACTTTTCTAAGTCCATTTACACCCAGTCAGGTATTATTGATATGTAGCCCTTACAATAAGCCCATCGACACGTACCATTCGTCAAAGTCGTGACTATGTAGGCTTAAGATTATTCTATCATGTGTTTTGAAGGTTGCCTAAAATTGTTTGATGTAATACCATCAGTATGTTTGTACTACGTGCAAATGATTGATGAGACTCGATTTCCAAGTGAAATCATAGTTCGGGTCAAGTGTGGGTAAATTACATTTATTCATGCTTTTGCATCTGTTACACGAACAAAAAATAATTTGGATCTTGTTTTGTGTGTGATTGTTGCTATTCATAGCGAGCGTGCTCGAAATTTGGTATGTACGTTCCTAGAGTCGTGTATGTTCCGCTAAGACAGGATTTAAAGAAATAAAAGGGCGAGGTGTGTACAGTACATTTATTGTTAAAATGTGTATTAAAAAAAACAGGAAAAGACGTGATGTTCAGTTTGTACACTTAGGAACAAGTTCACTGTTTATTCAAATTATTTTTTTGCATTCCACAATGTTAAGTTATTAAGATAAAGCATGTATAGTATCATAGGTACATGACAACATTGCGGACCCTGGTGGGCACAGCAAATTACTACTTATAGTAAGGGAGAGGAAGGCGCTGGCGAATTCTTCCATTTTATTTTAATGTACAAATATTACTTACTTACTCACCAGTTTTGTTTAAAAATTATCAATTAACCGAACCTGAAGGCTGAAAATTGTATAGAAATAGGTACTTAACCTATAAAGATTTCGCTCGACATGCCACGACTCAACTGAAATAACGCGAGCGACATTACCGAAGCTCCCTGACTCCCTTATATGATACTAGTACTTGATATTACTAAACGTCAAAATAATCTGTTCACTTTTCATACAGTGTCATCTAACAAGACTAGAAATCTAGATCATTATGAAACAGAATCGCTGGCGGCGGTGGCGGCAGCGGCGGCGGCACGAAGATCCTCGGGCCTTTGAGACCACTTTTTTATACTAACGTTAATCTTCAAACATTGAGGTCAGGCATTTTAATGACTATTATTGATTGCAAACAGCAACAGTCGGCACGTTGCAAATGCAATTGATCTAAGTCATCGTCTCAAGTACGTGCTGGGAACGTTAATTTTCGATCTTTTTACATACAAAGTAAGCTTGTAAATGGTCGGTAATAGCTTTTATAGCATGCCTTAATTTTTTTTCTTGTAGTATACTTATCCTGTTATCGGGAATTTCGATCTAACTTGGTTACCAATGTCACGTGAGCGCGAGGTTTGATGTAAAAGTATGCTTAAGCAAAGTCATTTTGTGGTATGTACCTATCATGTATATGGTTGGTATGGAATTTTCTCAATTTAGCATATTGAACATTAAATTTAGTAGATACAGATACTCACTAAAAAGATAAATTAGACTCCCAAAAATATAAGGACACGCGTGATCTGCAAATCAAATACGTACAATACCTTTATCACATGTCCTTAATCCCTAGTAATATCTTTTCATTTCAAATTATTATTCTTGAACAGAGAGGCGCGAACGACGACATTGATTATTTTTTCAGATTTAAGTTTGAGATCGGAAGAAATATACGAGTACTGTACGAGGGATATTGATTAAGAAATACAGTAATCGACCCTCAAGCCTGAATCGATGAGAACCAACAATCACTAAAAGCACCTTTCCATCCAGACCTGAGTAATTGGCCACCAAGGTTTTCCCCTACCAGCCCTGAGGCTTAAAGTCCACGTTGCACTACTGGTTAAGAAACAGTAACTGACTCTTAATAAAGAAGCCTCACCAACGATCACAGATAATTCTACAATCATACAAAGAAAGGGCATAAGGAATAACAACAAAGGTTTTCCCCTACCAGCCCTGAGGTTTAAAGTCCACATTGCACTACTGGTTAAGAAATACAGTAACTGGCTCTTAATAAAGAAGCCTCACCAACGATCACAGATATGTATTCTTTGTATGATTGTAGAAAACAATACAATACAATCATACAAAGACAGGGCATTAGGAATAACAACAAATTATTTTCAAAGAAACATATGCTGAATTAACTGAACTCCAGGATTACATAAGTACCATTATTCTTCGCCAATAATTGGACCCTTTCTCCTGGTCGTGGCAGAATTGGCCACCAAGGTCTTCCCCGGTCTGTGCTGACAGTATCGATGGCCCACAATCAGCACCGCAGTGACAGGATGACGGCCTCATTGAGATGCATCTCGGTTAGATTGGAACGTTACCAGATCAACCGCAAGGCCACCCGAGCATGCATGCATGTTCTGGATAAGCTTAGCTGGACAACACCACTTTAATCTGACCTGTGATACATAAGTACGCACGATTGATACTAGACCTAGTTATTAAATCCACTCTGCATACAATGTGCAAGTGGTGGTCAAAATTACTTTAACATTTACTTTATGTTTGACCTATTAGTAAGTACACTAGCTAGTAAAACGAAGCTCATGTTAAAAGTGAATGTATATGTATGCGAATGTATAGAAATAAAATGTTCCCAAACATGAGAACACCTGCGTGTGTGACTTGCGATATGGAATGTGCTATGAAATATAGCCGAATACATAGATTATAAATTATTGCTCTTTTATTGCATTACATACATAATATTATAAACTAATTACGTTCTTAAACGGCATATAAAATAGGTGTGTGAAACTTTAAACAAAATTTATTGTAGATACCTAACCCTAAATACGATACACTTAAGACATGGCGACCCTTGGGTTTTTGCATACCAGGGTAAGATGAAATATAATGTGCATAAGGAGTGTTCAGAATTTTTTTATACTTGTTGCAACAATGTACAGTAGGTACTAGGTTACCAAATTAGCAAACATTTTTTCATATAAATTTGACAAGTTAAAGTCAAAAATCTTCTTCATTATACGTGCTATTACATACAGATATCTATCCTATATCAGATATCCTAGTACACAGCTGTGGGTAAGTCATGTATGATTTGACAGTTGGAAAACAAAATTGAACATCCCCGGTTAATTTCTCTTCGAATTAATTTCTTTTACTGGCCAGAAGAGCCGGGAAGAACCTGGTATCATTTTGAAATTGTGACTCATTAAACTGTTTTTTAAAAATGTCTCAATGGCGTAACTTAAAAACATTGTGACTCCCTTTTTCCATATTGAAAGACTTGCTGAACAGTCTCATTTTTATGTCAAGATACATTGTGATAAAAATCCCTATTGTTTTGTTACAGAAGTGTACTACGAGAAGCAACGCTACGATGGCTGGTTCAACAACAGAGCCTATCCGAAATGGGGAACAGTTGGTAAGTTGTTCAAATTATTATTATGGAATAACATCAGCGCCACATATAGGCTGAAATTTGGGTCGAAGGTTGGCTACTATTCTTGTTGTATGTACAATAATGTCCCATGTGTGTCCAAGACTAATTTACACATTCGAGTCGATTAAATCCAGGAGTAGAACTTGAATGTTGTGGGAATGTTTGACGCCAGTATAAAAAGGGACAGATAACGTTCCAACTTTTACATAATCTTTTTTATGTGGATATCTATTGTCTCGTGTAAATACAGGAAAGTTTCTGGTGAAATTCGTTGCTATTGCCATGCCTTACCATACCATGACCAAATCATAGCTAGAATTAGAAATAAAAAATATCCAAAATAGGTGCTAAATGTTAATGGACGTATAGGAATTTTAGAAGAGTGAATGGATGAATACTTTATTGTATACTAAGATATTACATATATGGACACTAATCACAATCGTAAGGTTACAAAATCCGAAGAGATAGTTTTACTAACGATAGAAATATCACAGTGGATTTTAATTGCCAGCTGCCCATTGCTGGCACTAACGTTTTAATAGTATACCAGCCATCAATTGAGGATAAACGACATAAAAGATCATTGTAAAGCAATTTTCAGTTTTCGTAATAGTTTAAACCGTGTATTAGGTGCGAAATTAACCAACGATATAAAAATGCGATAACTCTAGTTTTATTTAATTGAACACTATGTAAAACATACTTTAAAATCTTATTCAAATTATTAGTTGGTTAGAACTTAAGCCAATTATGTTTCCACTTATAAATTAATTAACAATAGCACTGCATCATGTACACTAAATAACACTTCAAATTTAATCTTAAAAACTTAGTTTTGAAAACCATAGGGAGAGGCTAGACATATTGTTGAAAAGGGACTAAAAGGTAAAAAACTACATGACCTAGATGTATGTATTCTTAAAAAACGCGATATATCTGTGTACATTGCATCATTTTCATAGATGTTATTCATTAATTTGCCGTTCCGTCTCCGCGTTGTCATCGTGATTGACAATTGTCGCGTTTATTAACAGGCCTCAGGGTCCATGTCTGTCATTTAACTTAACCCCTGGAGTTTTCCTGTCAATTCTTCTCTGCGTGAGAATAAACTGTAGAATTTAATAATAATAATTTGCATGATTTTGTGCAGAGGTGTTCAGTTACAATGAATATGAATATCAAATGAAGGCTCTGTATAAATTGCATATTGCATCTTCACTATCAGGATTATGATAATGTATTTTATGTAACAGCTTCTTACCATAAGCAAGTCAATTCTGTAGCGAACGAAAGATTTCGGTTGCTCCTTCTATCAATACAAAATAAAATAAATGAATTTCAATCTCAAAGAGGGGTATGCAGAGGCACTTGCTAAGTAAATACCCACGGTTCACTAAGCGAAATACGAAATATTTAACCCAACCGGACGGGGTGTGAGCCCATCGCCGTTGTAGGGTGTTCACACACCTTGTGATGTGCTTTTTATTCATCACTATGTTGTCCTTCGACGACGGTACGAGCGTTGCGTTGCGTACATAGGCTCTGAAAAAGAGTCTCATTGGTAAACGTCCAGTAGCCTTGAATCCGCGACCTCCCGATTGCAAGTCAAGTATCCAGATAAGATTCAGTGAATTTAGTTGACAGTCAAACATTTCTCATTATCACTAACCATTTAAACTTCACGCCTTTTAATCTGAAAGCGAGAGCAAGTGCCCACGGTTTGCCAGGCATTAAAGCAAACTTTCAAATAAATTTTAATTTGAATAAAACCCACTTTATTCAGAGTACTTTCACTCTTTAATTTCCACTGTGTACGGGTAAATAGTATACAGGTTCCTACTATATCTCATTTCGATTGCTAAATACCATTGTGATGTTCACGTGACAAGTAAATGGACCGTTAATGAGGAAAAGTTGGCAACCACCTTCAGGGCAATCGGATTATGTTACCGAAGAGACGGTGGCACCGATATTATGCCATATATTTATTAATATTAAATACCTGTTGAACCCGATTTCCAAAGAGTAATTGGGTGAAGACGTTCACAGGTGTGTTTTTTTTCCAAGGTTGTTTGATTTCTGTATGTATTTATTAGTATGATCTCCACTAAAAAGAACATATGTAGGAGGAAAACAAATAAAGAATAATGTTATAAAGAATAACACGTGGTTTTAAAAATCTAAACATACAAGGGACAGCCAATAGGAGGCCACTGTGTTTTATACTATGTATTGATTATGTAATGTATCACTTCTCCTTTCGCTAGTGATATTAAACCCGAAATACCTAATTGCAAAGTATAAATTAAGTAAAAGTACAATTTACACAACGTTAATCCGTAATATCCACCATAAATACAGTAAAAGGTCCTTTGGCACCTGATTATCTCGGGCTTAATTGTAAGATACGAACGCAGATTCTATCAAAATTCAATAGGTTTAAATTTTAAATACGTAGTATGGTTTTAATTAATTTGAGGGTGAGAAAGTATTATACGGCACGTATTTTTATCTTTATATTATTTTTATTACATTTTTATCCTGCAGATTCATTAATAATGAAAATAGTGCTATTAATTGGGATTTTTTTGTGGAAAATTAGTTTTAAAGAAAATATTAGGTTATTTAAAAAAACGACATTTTTTTAATAAAATGATTAGCAATCAATCAGTTTTTTGTTTTTTTTGCACCGGCTGGGTATACTAAGCATTACCGTCTTTACTTTACCGCAATTATTAATACATTAAAATTAATTAATTAACGAAGACCGGCCAAAGGAAAAATTGATAAACCATCGTAAAAAAAACATTTTTTTATAATAGATCAATTGTGTTCTAGTTTCACCCAGAGCAATATGTGCACTTTTACAAGGCCCCACTGTATATGACCCGAATATTTTTTCGGAAAAACTACACAGAAACTCGTCGCTTAATTTTAAAGATTGCAAAATACATTAGGTACAACATACAGCGGGATGCGACTTTATTTTTAAGCTACTTCATAAGGCCCGCTCCTCAATTCGAAAAGCGTAAGCACTTGTTATATATGTATTGATATTGATACAGACAGTACTTATTTATAATACGATAGATTGAAACACTAGTTAAACCATAAACGGTTTGGCTTATACCGATGTTAATGCCACCTATCTAGTTTGCTTCTTTGATTTTATGTCAACGTTCTATAATTTGATTTGTTCTAGATTACCTCACATGAATGCCTTATATGTGCTTTGATAATTGATTGAGGCTGTTATCGCATGCCAATTGATATCTGCGACAACACGACATTGGGTTTTACGAAGTAGTAACTGTACATGATGATGTTTGTATGAATTGTATTATACTGAGTAAGAAATTAGTATCATGTCAAGTTTCTTTTCAGTTTGTAATATGAACTATAACACCCAGTATATTGCAAATAACCCTCCGTCCACGTGGATCCATTGACGATCCTAGAACACTTTTTGTTCCACTTGAGTTCATCGTCCAATTACAAATAATGGAACACTTAAAAAACTGGAAACCTCCAACGATTTTTTTACGGACCTTAGTAATAGATTAATTAATATCCGTTTTTATTATATTAAGAAAAAATAAAATAATGACCCTTAATTATATGCTCTTTTTTTCAATGACTAAATTGTACTTTTAGTATCCTCTAAATTCACCTTATAATATACGATCCATTCTCCTTAGAATTCACGTGGATATATGTATGTATTATTAATTACTAAAAATAAATATGTATGATGATAATTTATGGGACTTAAGTAGCTATGTACATAATTATATACCTATATAATATATTTTTATATAAATATTCCGTAACAGTACCTTTGTATATCGATTACCTTGAATTATAAAAAGTAGATCACAAAGTAAGCTCCATTAAAGTAGTCAGGCACATGTTTGTATGACGCAATATATGTACCTTATTAGCGGCTAATAACAGTATTTTCGGTAAATTTGGTAATGAGATGCGAGTGAGTCTGAGCCAGGCTTATATTGTCGATGTCACTGCCCAAAGCGTTCTTTTTTAGCGATCACACCGCCTTAATTTAAACATTCACTAGTCGACCCGACAGTAATTGTCTTGTCTTAACTATTTATGTAGAATTCAAATTAGTTATTTTTATATATCACTGAATACGCAGCGATGGAAATGTGCTTGTTGTTTACAGACGAGTATTTTTGTTCAGTTATATCCCGCTTTTTAACATATCTATTTTCCATTGAGATTTGAAAAATGCAAACGTCTGATACGTTAATATAGTGGAATACACCTTGTTTTTCGTGTCGTGAGTGACTCGAAGAGACGATGTCATTGTTGCTTAAAAAATAATAATTAATGTGTATTTGAACAGCTCCCACACGGCTTGTCTAGAAAAAGACATAAACGTGTTCACTTCATCATAGTTCATATAATATTATTAAACATCTAGCTACCTTGCGGTGTTTACCACGGTATTTTCAGGACAACGTAGGTATGACTTAACTATGAAAAACGGGTATACACACCATATTTAGAATAGAATCGTAACCCTTTTGGATAATACTGGTGACTCGTATGTTACAATCCATTAGCTTTTTAATATACTTGACAGCCCGTCAAGCTGCAGTTCTATCTCACACGATTTATTAGTACTAAAAAGTATAGTACAAACTAATTACACCGACATGAATCATTTCTCTGATAGCGTTAACTACGATACTATGTCTGTTCTGTCTATTTTAATACCGAGCTACCGAGTGCAAAAACCAACACCCCTTGTAGTCTATCACTATTGGTTACGATGTTTTTTCTTTAGGAATACGTTCCATCTACTGCAGCAGCTGCTCGTGCTGACGGCAGCTCTCTTCTTAACAGCATCTTTAAGATTATCAAATTTGGTCTTCGGCGAAACGTCTTTTGTGTGTGATGAATTACGAAATGAACCCTAATCAGTATTATGTTTATTTATGTAACGTGTATAATAAGTAAATAAATATTTTACAACAACACACACATTGCTTTCATCCCATGTTAAGTAGCTAAAGCACTTGTGTTATGGAAATCAGACAACGAGATATATTTACGTATATTTTTTTCATTTAAATATATACTTCTATAAATAAAACAGACACATCCAACAAGTGCTTAAAAGCTCATGACCTAAGCACCTGTGGGTGCCGGTGGGAATCGAACCCACGACCCTATGGAGCAGAGGCAGACATGCTGACCACTACACCAACGGCGGAATAAAAGTGAATAGCAAATAAAGATAAAATTCTGTCTATATAGCGTAAGTACGTTTCGTACTACTGTCATCACAAGTCGCAGAAAACCCCACGCAGGGTCCTTGGGTGGTCCTCATTTCAAAATCAGCTTGTTACATGGATAATAAGCTATAGCCCCCCCCTTATTTGTGAACAACTTCCATGAAGACAATGTTATAAGCTGGCAAATTGCTTGGGTGGGTATAAAATTTTACTTTACGACACAACAAGACCTCATTTGGTGAAAATTATAGATGATTTTGTGACCTCAGGTAGGTCTGCGGATTACAGAGATGGCTTTTGGACAATGAGCTATAAAAATATATCGCCACTTATGAAATCTTTAAATTACTGACGTTCAAGATTAATTCGATTATTCGGTTCATATATTATTCACGCCTTTCGAAATCAAAGTGTGGTAAAATAAGAGTAAAACAAATGATCACATGACACCATAGTAGCTTACACATACAATTTCAGTTTATTTTAATTTCAGGTATAGGAATTTGAGTATGAGTAGGTTTTTTTAATTTTTCTGGGGTTTTATGGGTTTCTCTTCTGCGATTATATGCGCGTATCATACATAAAATCTTTCCTCAAGAATCACTCCATCTACTAAAGACAACCGCATGAAAATCCGTTGCACAGTTTTAAAGACCTGAAAAAACATAGGGACAGACAGCGGAAAGTAAATTTGTTTTATATGTATTTATTAGGTCCTTCAACTATGAAAAAAACAGCACTCTATCTAAAGTAGAACATTTGGTACGTGATATTTGTACCTACGATAAATATAATAGTTCTTCATCATTATCAAATTATCACGTCCATGGTGAGGCTTAGAATCCATAGCTGGTTTTTTTTTTTATATTATAAGTTTCACTTAGAATCAACTAAACTGTGAATAACACGTAATGATTGTGAGGCAGTATGAAGCCATTTCTGGATATAGATCCAGACTTTGAAAATTGTGATCTTCGTACCTACTTAATGCATAAGTAAAGGAATAAAAGGCGTGACTTATATGTAAGTCTGTTACCACCAGTCTATTAATCCCGTATTCTGATACTTCCCTCTCCTTTCTTGCTCAAGTGGGAGAGGGAACTCATTTGTCTCGCTCTAACCGTGTTTGTGTATAACTTATAAAAAAACGACTTTCATGAAAATTTTGCAGATTTGGCTTTCTCAGCGATGCCACTGTCGGAACTAAATTAAAATTGAACCATACGAGAAACACCAGCTTTCAAACAAAAAAGAATCAACCAAATCGAAACACCCAGTCAAAAGTTTTGAGGTAACTATAATAACTTTAAATAAAAAGTACCGACTTTAACCGTCAACATTTGACGGATCTGTGGTTTTCTCATAGATCTCATTGTTGGAAGTGAACCAAATATAAATAGGACCAAACGGGCAGCACCAGCTTTCAAACATAAAATAATATACCAAATCGGTTTACCTAATGAAACGTTTTCAGGTAACAAAAATACCGTTGAATTGAGAGCCTCCTCCGTTTCTTTTTTGAGTCGGTTAAAAAGACGATCACTTTAGTACTGATTGACCTTAGTCTACTACAAGCTATAATAGCATTATCATCAAACATTATTATTTCCTCGGTCCTAATTCGACGGTCATGGAATGGATGAGAACTATCATTAAAGCAACATCGTGTAATATACGACGTGTTACCAAGACTTTGTATTATGGTAATCGTTGCGTTTTGTTTCCCACGTGAGGTGTTACATACAACATACATTAACTCTCGTCAATAATCGTTAATGTAGTGAACAAAACTTTTGAAAACGTGATGCATCTTAGAAAAGCTCTAGCGAATAGGGTCTGGATGGCATTCCTTGCTCTTGCAACAGTCAGAGGGAAGTTTAAGCGAAGCGCCATAAATCATGTAGTTATAACTTATTTACTTCCCAGCATACCCCACATAGCCTCCGGGCCTCCGGTCCTTGTATCCAGTACTGCCGTCTTCTCAGCAGTCTAATCTACGCCCGGCTTACGATCGGAGTCCACGGAGCGTTGTCACCTGTGCGGAGGTGAATAGTACTGCAAAACTCGAGTACTTAGACTTCCAGAGACCAATAGGGAGGTTATGGGTTCGAGGGTAGCCCTTCCCTTGTTGCTACGGGCCTATATAAGCTACATAAGGTCAAGATAAACACCGTACACAACAAGGTGTTTGAACCCTATAATAACTGCGATATACATATCCCCTATAATGAGTTCATGTTGAGATAAATAAGCTTGGTGTATTGTGGGAATTTGCGTAACAAGTGGCTCTGTCTCATCATCATCATCTGCCACATGAGGTACACTGCTGGATAGGGGACTCCTCCAATGATTTTACATGATCTTTTGGGTGTACCCCACTATTTCCATTTTCCGTTGCTATTTGCAAGGTGTAACCAGAAAAATAACAGTGGAAAATTGAAAAAATGGGACCCCACCCGATCTTTTAAGGAAATGCCAAATCGCCACGCTTTGCAGGCGGTTTGGCGATCGCAGTGGTGTTGTGGTTTAACTCTGTAGCTCTGCCTGGTAGGCTTTATTTTTACTATTAGAATAATTTTGGAAAGTATTAATCCCAAGGCTCTACTGCTTTTTTTATTTTAAAGTAAGTAATTTAGGGGTGCAAGAGTATTGCTAAAAGGGATCAATTAATCTTAGAAACTATCACTTTCCCACACCCGACATCCGGAAGATCAGAGTTTACGCTATATGTATGCGTGTGGATGAACTACTTATGACATTAAGTTCTGTCACCACGGGATAGATTTAGTTGCAAAGCTGATCCAGTCTAAACACACATCGTGTGTTTCGTAGTAAAGAAGTCTACGTACCAAATTTACAAAGTCGTCACTACATTATTATAAATAATTATCACATTTTGTTCGATTAAAAAAACATTCTCGGCGAGACGGCGAGTTTGGTGCGTAGACTGCTTAATGGTTTCTCTTCGTTTCCCACGTGAGCTGTGTTACACAATATAGGCATGCTGCGCAGTGTTTTTGTACCGTTATTCTCATCCTATAATGACTATTAACATAAAGTATACAATGATTTTGTGATTCGATTAGTACCTACGTGATCATATAAATACTGTGTGTAAATTGACCCCGAGAAATGGTATCACAAACATTTTTGAGCTCAAAAATAAATCTATTATGTACACAGATGAAAAAGAGGTTTATCCGTTTCCAGCATTGTCACCATAGTAAAAGTTGTTCATACTCATTTATTACTGCATTCATAACAACTTTTAAGGTATTTTAATCGTTATAGACCCTATTGGGCACAAGCAATAATAATAGGTACATGCATCTCATAGTATCAATTATTTAGCATTTAGGTAGGCACACAATATCATTTGAACATGACCAGCAACGTTGATAAAGACCTTTGTTCTTAATAAGACCTTTAAATTGCTCCAGGTCAATTTACTCGCTGTATACATATTACGTACTTACAAATAAGAATCTATATTATTTGGCGTCATCCAACATCCAGATTCTACACCCATCTACTCTTTCCGCATCGGTTGTTACTTACAGGTAGATTTCACTATCTGAAGACATAAACCCTTTTAGACATCTACATAAATAAACGCGGCGTTCACAATGGAAAAGCTTTTTTGTCGTAAGTAACGAGTGCAACATCGTGATATAATCTCGACAGGCACTCGACGCGTCGCGCCACAATAAATGATACGTGGACTACCTAGTACTTCATTATTTGTTCACCGGATATATCGGCGCGAAAATAATCAAAGACAAGCTCGAGCTTACCTTTGTTATTTTACTTGACGTTTCGACGGAGTTGCATGCGTCGTGGTCACGAGTGGAGTCTACATAGTTATGTCCGGGCGCGTTTCATTTAAAAAATGTCTACCTGGTACTACATAGTATAAAACAAAGTCGCCCCCCGCTCTCCATTCCTATGTATGCTTAGATCTTTATAACTACGCATCGGATTTTCATGCTGTTTTCTTTAACAGATAGAAAGATTCATGAGGAAGGTTTATATGCATAATACATGCATATATTAGCAGAGAAGCATTGTTAAAAATGTATATTGGCAAAGAAACGTTTTCCAGGTTAGCTAATAGATAGGACATAAATAAAAATTAATTGCTGTTCGTTAGTCTCGAGAACAACTGCACCGATTTGGCTAATGTTGGTCTTAAATTGTTCAGAGAAGGTTAAAAGGTGTATTTCTTCAATAAACTGGGTACTAATCTTCCCACGGCAAAAAAAATGTTTACCAGCTAGTACATATACATAAACCTAAATATACTTAATATGCTTTAATTAGGTTGACAAAATCTAGTAATATAACGCTGCCACACTATTAGCTGGAGAATTTAGTAAAAAAAACAGTTGGTCCTTTGGCACCTACTTTTTACATTTAGCTAAAACTTTACTGTTGACATTAGCTACACTCTGACACTAACGACAGAAATAGGAACAAATAATGTTCACCAGGTGTACCTATTGGGCTTAAGTCGGACGGAGTTTTTTTTTTTTAATCACTATGGACAAGCGTTTGACCACTATCCTGCCTGATGTTAAGAAGCGATGTGGTATAATAGTATAATAATATATAATTTTATAATATCATGTCCATTGATTTCTTTCGCATTGTCACTTGCCTGGCCATTAATGCTTTTAAAAAAAATATATTCAGTCATCAATATTTTCAGTCTCAGACAAGGCAAAGAACCACCTATTGTTCACTTGCTTGACACCGGCTATCTTCTAAGATTCGCCGTACGGTGGTCTGACGATCGCCGTAATGCTTGCCATGTGTGCTACACATGGCAAAGCTTGTAGCTGATTCTGCAAGTTGGGTAATCGGGATAAACGCTGGCAGAAGAACTGCCGCGATTTTTTCGAATGGTAGGTGTTATTGGAATATCAAGCGTGACTGATATTGTAGTAAGATTTGACCATTATTGTTTTCTGTCTTTCCAAAAAGACTTTCCGTTTACTCGCGAATCTTACGATTATTATCTACGTTTAAATCACTGCCTCCGATTACTGAAAGTATCGGTTGTTTAAGTAAATATAGGTGAGGTAAAACATACAATCATTGACCACTTAAGAATATATGACTTAAGAATATATACTTGTTCACTTTTTTCGAGCAAAAATGATTCTTATATCGTCCTTTTAAAGTTCAATCACTGTTCAGTCAATAAATATTATATATTTTACCGTACTTACATTACGTGCCTGCACATTTTGGAAAATCTTGACATCTTGCAATTAAGTGTTTACTTTTGTATTAAGATTTTGATAAATAAGTGCAGGCAGTTACCTGCGACACACGTCTCATTATGGTAATAGCGGTCTCATTTCGATGTATTTTGAAAAAAAAATAACAACAACGTCGTGTGGTCGATTCGGTGATTAAAAAAAATCTTGCGAAATTTTGTTCTTGTAATTTTTAGTTTCACATGTGAAGAGCGGAACGGGACTGATAATATATGTAGATTGTAGGTGCCTAACTTTTTCAAATTTAACACACTACCGCTTTCATTCATTTTTTTAATATCATTGTTTATACTTTCTGCATTAATAAAATTCTGAGTATGTCGAACATCAATGTAAAATAGGTGAATTAATGATTTCCTAAATACTTATACATTTACATTGCGGTATATTAAGTCTCGATTTGATTTGGCGTCACTGGATACACAAGTCGATATTTTCATTAAAAAAAAATGCTTGTCTGTAAAGTCTGTTTGTGGACGGTAGTTTGACGTGACAACATCAAACATTGCAGTAATAGTAGTACTCTCGCTTGCGGAACGGGACAATGACGTCATCTTTTTCATGCATGCAGCCCGTATTATCGAGTCATCAAAGGTTGTCACGTCAAAAAATCATCCTAGATTTGTGTAGTAATTTTGGTTACGAAATTATAGGTATATTTTTGTGTTGCGTTAGTTATACCTATTATTTACTCGGCAAACATAAAAAAAAATAACAGTGTTTCTCTGCTATTATATGTATACGTATATAGTATATGTAAACCTTCCTCAAGAATCACTCTGTGTAATAAAGATAACCGCATCAAAATGCGTTGCATAGTTTTAATGATCTAAGCATACATAGGGACAGACAGTGGGAGGCGACTTTGGACTTTTTTTACTATTTAATGCAATCTTACTATTAATGTATCTAATCCCTTATATCAGAAGTGACCAGGAAAGGACCATGTCTTCAAAGGATCTTTCCGCTTATAAATAAATTAATTTAATTGAAAGAAAGTTTGGCCTCTATGGTCCTTAACTATTTATAATATGATTCTTTAAGTCACTGTTAAGTGTGATTTCAACGAAATCTGTTGGCATTTTCAATCTTTGTTGACAGGTGATTTAAGTCTGTCGTTGTTATCTACTATATAAAAATAAGTCGGGTTTTCCTCCCTGACGCTATAACTCCAGAACCGATTTCCACGGTTTTGCATTCGTTGGAAAGGTCTCGGGCTCCGTGAGGTTTATATATAGCAAAGAAAATTCAGGAAAAAATTCAACAGAAAAGCGGGTAAACGAAACGAACCCATCTGGTGGCGAAACGGAGTTCGCCGGGTTTGCTAGTATAATATAGAAATAACTTGTAGGTACGTCAAATAGACAATAATAATGAATACGCAGATGTCGACTGAATAATATATAATCGGAGAAAACGATGTTTCCAAAACTGTCGTTACCCAAACATGACTTAATGGCAATGACAATGTTTCTTTTTTCGAAACATAAGGAATAAGCACCTTGGTAGTTGCGTTTTGCCAAATAAAAACACGTTTTTATCAAAATGCCTATAGCAAAGAGAAGGGAATTGTACCCTTCACTCAATTTTCGGACGTCGAAATGATGTTTTAACCTATAATTATGTGGAGACATTCCTATGTGTCCCAATAAAATGAAGTAGTTGCCGCCATAATAAATGGTACCAACATGCAAAATAATCCTTGACCATCGGAATAATCAAGTCATCCATTAGCACGAGACGTGTCGCTCGCTTTTTTTCATTACTGGTATTTTTTTTAAATTAACGATTCTTTGTAACACCCGCGCAAATGAATAAATCTCCAAAAACACGAGTATATGACATAAAACAACTACCTTTAATGATTAAGAAACAATCTAAATTCTTAATAGTGTTTAGATGTTTATTTTTCTTAGCCTATAAACATATCGCAAAGGTCATATAACGAACAGCTTATATTTCTCGATCTTCTATGATGAAAATTTATGTGCGATAACTACAGTCAGTTGGACTATTGACTGACTAGTGGTCAGGGCGCCTGCCGCAAGGACGACGATCGCGGGACGATTTCCACAAGCATCACGCTTTACTGATGAGCTCAGGTATTAGTTGTGTGCTAGATATTTTTTTAATGAAACACGCACAGACATTGTAACTCATATAGGCTATCATACTTTTGCGTTAGATTACTGTGTCACAGATAATACAATACCTTGTTAAAAATGTTCCTCAATACGATTTAAGCTAATCCGCGGTCTTAGATCGCCTTAAAATATTTACATATATGTTTGGACAAAAAGTAATAAACCTTTGGAATAAGAGGTTAGATTTTGTATTCAAAATTCTGAGCAATATGTTGGTAATATATTATAAGGTGGCAGGATCTCCACTGGCAGCTAATTGATGATGACATTTGACCACAAAGAAACACGCGAAGCACTGTTGCAGCCCACGACGGACCAATCGAGGCCGACAGAAGCCAGATCGATTCAAGATAAAACTTATTTTATCGTAACAACTCCATTCTACGCCGTCACTAACAATTAAAATAAAGTTTAATTAACAAAAAAAAAAACTTTGCTTGGAAAACCTTCTCGACTGAGCCGTCTTAAAAAAACTGTCAGAAGAGTAAATTTACCATTGTGTGCATTAAAATTATGTCTCGATATGGTTTTATGAGTTTAAGAAGCATTTAAGCCTTTTGGAGGTAATGTTCATCCTATTAGCCGCCATTTTTGGCGATGTCCAGCGAATGCGACATGTTATGAACTGACAAGAATCGATACCGCTAGTTAAAGGGGCGAAGCTGCCGGAATACTTATTACCAATTAACTTTACAATAACTTGTGGTATGTATTGGATGCGCTTACGGTATTTCATCGCGGACACAAATGTTGATCTCATCCTTCGAAGCAGCTGAAAACATTGGAAGCTCAGGATTAAGTGGTAGCTACCACAACCTGTCGATAGTTCAAACCGCCGGAACATTGCCATTTTAGTGTTAAAAAATTCAAAGAAAACCTATAATTGAGATCTTGCGAATAACTCCGCGAATCTTTATGGATACTTGGGGCTGCTACTAAAGGCGCATATTAATTGAAAACCAAAATATGTTGAACATTACGCGTCATACATTTTTCTCACGTATATAGCTCAAGGAAATATACTTTTTCGCACGTCTAGAGTCTTTGATCGATTGACCAGTTTTTATCCATCAAACCTACGTAATTGGCTAATTATCGATCTTGCATCTCATGATTTCTTGCGGTTTATGAAAAGGTCGAGAATGCAAAAAAAATGCCGCACAAGTGGACGTTTTTAATAATACAAATTGATTGAGTACGTCGGTCTAGTACGCTGTCGATTAATTAAAATGATTATTCATAGTTATAATGTAAAATTTTGTACAGTACGCCAAAAAAAGGGCTGATATTTTTTTATGATATCTCTGATTAACTAAAACAACCTTATGATAAATCTTCAAGGTAAATATTTACCTTCTAGACTGATTACATACTTAAGGATGTCAACCTTAGGGTGGTGGACCATTTTTTTGGTGGGTCCTGATGAGTGTAAGTATATAGTGTAGACAGCTCACACATACACTCTAGGGAGAAAAAAAATGTATGATACGGTACAGTCGGCCAAGAATCTACTCTACCACCCTAAGTTGAAACTCATATGAATGTCATTAGACATTAAGGTTCATTGTTCACTTGTCACAATATACCAACTCTACCCTATTGATGTTTTAGTGACACAGGAAGTGTCATCGAAACTGATAGACCATTTTCTTGGCCGACCGTACATTAAACGACAGGCTCATTAATTTACTAAATAATGTTTTTTATCTCTTTCACTAAAATATGTCTCTTTCTCACCAGGGAGTCGGTTAACGCGGAAGTCCCCAGCGGCGTACTCCGACGGCGTGTACATGATGGCTGGAGCCGACCGACCTGGGGCGAGATTGCTGTCGAAACTATTCATGAGGGGACAGGATGGACTGCCTTCCATGGCCAACCGAACTGCACTTCTAGCTTTCTTTGGTAAGTTTGGCAAACTGATTTTATCGTTTTTATCATCAACATTTCTTGCAGTGACTTGTACCTACCGACTTACGTAAAATAATATTTCCTAGTGCGTGAAGTTTAAAACGATATTTAAACCCGCGACATAACCCGGGCAAGAAAAAATATGGAATAGTTACCACATAGTTACTACAAATAGTTGTCATTTAATAAGCAAATTCTGACAGATTAATTGACATGTCTAGTCTAGACAGGCAGTGTTCAATATTGGCAGGATTCGATTTATTTTATAATAAATAATAATAATAAATAATAAAATGTTTCATGAATAATAGTGTCAATGAATACAATGTTTGGACACGACGTTTCGCTAAAAGCAGTTAATTAAAAAATAGCTAACTGTTGCTGCACAGCTAAAAAAATTGAATTATGTTTTTAACATCTAACTGCATAATCGAAACGATGCAACTTCCATTAATGAACAAGAAAATATCAACACTATTATTTGATGAAAAAGAATAAAGACCAAATAGAATGTTCAACGCTGGGATACATTGTCACCGCCATACATGTGGTCGTCATTTACTTCCGATCTAAAAATGTTCATGGAAATTTTCAATGTGTCAGAATTTGCTTCTTAGATGACGCCGCCTATAGTTACGTGAATTAGCGAATCATACTAACTAGAACTGCACTGCTTTCTCGTCATACTTTCGCTCCATCGTACGTCGATCGAGAAGATAATTTTTCATGGTCAAGCAAATCACGTCAGATTATTAAAAAAAAAACTCTTTTCTTACAGGCCAGATAGTGACGGGCGAAATACTCATGGCATCCGAATCGGGGTGTCCAATAGAACACCATCGCATCCCAGTAGAGCAATGCGATCACATGTATGACCCAGAATGTAAGGGCACCAAGTACATGCCATTCACCAGGGCAGCATACGACAGGGAGACTGGTCAAAGCCCGAACAGTCCCAGGGAACAAGTAAGTTTTGCTTTTTTTAAACTTTATTTCCGGCCAGTCCTGTTTTAGATAACTCTTTAGAGCAACAGTTACGTTTTTAACTGTCAATTATAATATTTCGTCATCGGACGAAAGAGGAAAATTAAAAACAAAAATAACTGCCTAATTAAAGTTCGTTTCGTATTTGATTGCTTCGTTTTGTAAATTTCAAGAAATATCTTCCGTGAATTTTGCTGTTATAATACTCGATAGCTGTCCACTTGAGATAAAGTAGGTAAGTACGTATGATATAATTACAAAAATAACGTGATATCGTTTTTTAAAGAACTCGATTCAAGTATTTCATACGAAATATCTTATGTAATTATTTATCAATACAAATAAAGATCTTAAAAATGCGGCTTCCGTTAAATCGGACCGATTCTGTCACATTATTACAATTTACTTGTGAAAACAAAAAATGTGTACCGGAAGGACTTTGTGATAGGTATCTTATGAAGTCCTTTGTGAAAGTCCTTCCGTTCACATGATATAAGAAGTAAAAAGGTAAGTTTTTATATCTACGCAATGTAGCATATACGTAGGCACCTACATAAGAGTACGTCCACTATCGTGTATAGTTTTCTGTTCATGATATTAATGATGGAGAAACGCTAAAAAGCAAGGATTAATGGGGCGGTGTTCGGATAATTTTGTATTTTTATACTAATTACATAAAATACGTTTCTGTAGACATCCATGTCATGAGTACATTTCAATATGCGTCAATATCCCGAAACGAAAAGAAATCCGGACTCTAAATACAAACTCGACCAGCTTTTAATTGATTGTGTCTTTTTGCATGATGAATTCGACGTCGTTTTGAGGCTCAAAAAAGCTTAGACTAAGTCTATAGTTATAGTAGGCTCCGGTTTAAAAGGAGCCGACCATAAACCCTAACCATGTCACTGGACAGTGTGATTTGTGACATCATGCTGATCCGGTAACTCATTTTCGTAAACAACTGCAGTATATATTTCTGTGGTAATCTGTGTTTTTACGTTTACCGTGTGTGTGTTATATTTGTTTATAGAAAATAAAGTTATATCTAGATATAATGGGATAAAAGGCGTGACTCACATGTTAAGATTTAACTAGACAACAAAATTAAATGGTAATTGATGAAACGAGGAAAACACAGGAAATATTTTTATAATAGACTTAAGTAAGTAATAGCTAAACCCGCCTGATGTTACATTAAATCAATGTAAATATCACACCATTAGTCGCTATGTACAATTTACATTCCTTAAACAAAGTAATACATACATACATTCTGATTGCCGCCATGTTTCTTGGTATTCCAATAAGTATGTGTACACAATTAAGAGCGGTAGAAAATGTGTCTTTTATTATACCGGTACCACACATTGGACAAAAGCTTGAGTCCCAGCTATCCCTATAGGGTTGTTCCTAAAATGGAAAAAATCTTGTACAGTCAAGGCACATAATTTACTATCATAATGTATTACTACATTTAATTGGCTATTGTTACAATAGTTCCACTGAATAGGCCAGTTATAGATACTTATTACCTGTTTATATTCTATTCTTTTCATTTATAATTTGCAACTTGGGTAGAAAGAAAAAACATTTATCTATACCAACTAATTGGGACGGACAGTTGGTATGGAACAAACCCGCAAAATTAATCACAGATGCATTCGTAATCATATATCTTATTGCAGACCCGGCACGTAATGTCAGTTTTTCACGTTTCTATTAAACATTATTTGATACTAATGTTCATTGTATGTGAGACAGTGCACAATTAACGTGTCTCCAAGTTATAATATACGGTGTGTAAACCATATAACGGCGATTATTTCACCTCCAATCACAACTGTGTTTGCTTAGGGCATTCTGTCTCTGCCTACATCGCTTTGGGATCTAACACAAAACCGCAATGCAATTCGATGAGCGATGTAACCGAGGAGTTCGCAATTTGCAATGCAATGCGATTTCGGTTTTGTGTGGGAACCTCAGAATATTAAACACAACTAGACATTGCATGCCGCGTAGGACCTTTTTTATTTTTTTATTAATCACTATGAACAAGTCTATCTCTTTTCCACCAAAATATTCCTTCAGTCTATCTCTTTTCTACCGCAGTAAGGGACAGAAAATGTTGTGCCTTCCACTTTCACCCACCCCTGTATGTTTCTCATATTCTTTTCTGGGTTTATTCTAAACCTGAGTTTTGCATTGCAAGTCTAGTTGTTTTTTGTCTGAGATAGAAACCCTAAAAGGCGCAAAGTTTTTTTTTTTAATGTTCTAGACCGAAATAAACGTTGGTGTTACATCCAAGAGCAAACCTAGGAGCCAATAGTGTCAATGTGTAGCGCCCGCGTTATGTAGTATGAGTAATTCATATACAATTCTATGATGTATTAAAGTTACGCAAAGGTATGAAAATAAATGGCTAATTAAAATAGTTTTCTGCTTGTTGAAGTACATATACGTATTGTGCCGGAACGGATCCATCGTTGCATCCCAGAGCCATGATTCCATTTATACAGTATCTTTAGTGGTAATACACTTCAAGCCTGTAGGCCGAGGCACTTGCTAAGCAAATTCTCACAATTCACAAAGCGTTTTTAACTTAACTAACTAAACAGGGGATTAGTCTATCGCCGTTATAGTATTCACACACCTAATCTGTATTGACGTTTTCTTAGTAATGTTCAATACATAATATAAAAGAAAGTCGCCTCACGCTGTCTGTCCCTATGGTATGCTTAGATCTTTAAAACTATACATATGATTTTGATGCGGTTTACTTTAGTAGACGATTCTTGAAGAAAGTTTACATGTATATATATAACACACAGAATAGCACTGAAACATTGTCAATAATGGCAGCTGTTTATAAATGTGTGACGAAAGGGATTGAACCAAGACTTTTTAATATCCCGTTGGTGCCTACGCTAGCTAGTATCCTGAATGCCTTTAACTAAGGTGCGACTGACTAATTCTTTAGAGTAATTTATTGAAGCGGTAAATTGAGTGATTTTCTTTTAAATTTTGTATCCCACTCTATTACTAAATAGGAAAAACCTTATTACTAAAACAATATTACATAAATTTTATATTTGCGGCATTGCAAACTTTGATTTCGCAATAAACTATACACATAAAGAAATAATAATAATAAGTTTATTGAAAAGTCTATAAAGAAATACCTAGTTATCCCCGAATCATATCAAATAATAAAGTCGCAGCTTGCGTAACTGGTTACCTTTAATACATAACTACATGACAGCTTGTACAAATTGATTGACATTACGTCGTTTTCATTACAGTTTAATTCTGGTAAGATTACTTACTTGTTAATAATACATTTTTGTCGAAGTTCGGCCGGTGGGGTCTGAAAGTCTTAAAGTGTTGGCAAATAATGGGAACATTAAGTCGCGGGTGAATAGGTACCTAATGAACAAGTGTGCTCCATCGTAGACCACATCGCTGCTTAACATCAGGCAGGATGGTGACCAAACGCTTAAAAACGTCGTGGGTAGGCGGTCCTTCTTTATATATTGGAAACCATATATAAAAAAGGACCGCCTCCACCGCCAGGATAGTTATGGTTCCTATAAATCGAATGTTGGGAGGTTGACAATAGATAACACTTTAATATTAAGTCCAGCTATTGTACTTCTGGTGCAATGAAGTATTGAGCAATAACAAACCTATTGAGCATTGAAAGTAATTCAATCAAAGACGTTACATAAGTAATAGGCAAAGGACGTAACAATAATTTAATTTCCATCTTTCGCAGATCAACCAAGTGACGTCATGGATTGACGGCAGCTTCGTGTACAGCACCAGCGAGGCCTGGGTGAATGCTATGAGGTCATTTCAGGTGCAAGCCGCAGCCCCGGCTGCCTCTTCTATGTTACACACTACACAATCATTCATTACATACTCGTACTTAATCTAATTAGTAAAGGTATACAGTAGATTTTCCCTATAGTCTG
Source organism: Conopomorpha cramerella (assembly GCA_012932125.1). Classification (NCBI taxonomy): domain Eukaryota; kingdom Metazoa; phylum Arthropoda; class Insecta; order Lepidoptera; family Gracillariidae; genus Conopomorpha; species Conopomorpha cramerella. The sequence goes on from SJJU01072330.1 coordinate 23,492, forward strand.
TTGACAAACTGACAGCTCGATCTCTCAAGGCGAACTAATGTCAATAAAATGTTAACGATAGAGATCATAAAATTCGAATTTCCCATGAATTGAACCACTATTATGGCATGAATGTATACTATCCAATAAATGTATACTGCGTGTAAAAGGATCCCGAGCAATGGTGTTAGCAACGTTGTTGGGCTCGTCAATAAGGACAACTTTTACTATGGCGACACTGTAGTGAAATGAAAAAACAAATATTTTCATCACCATAATAAACAAATGTTTGCCTCGGGAGATGACATTTTGTATAGGGATTTAATTTTTATTTTATTTCCTCACATTGTCGCCATAGTAAAAGTTGTTCATATTGACGAGCCCAACAACGTTGCTAACACCATTGTTCGGGGTCCTTTTACACTCTGTAATCTTCTACTCAGATAATGTACTTTTCGGAAATTCTATTATCAGGATATGACATGAATGATACGAAGTGTCAAATCGTTTGTAGAACAAACTATAGCTATCGATGCTTTCCATCATTAATTTCGTGTCAATTTGTTTTTTTTTTGTGACGTCGCCCTAATCGCAGTTGCGCTTGGTGGACGTCATCTAAAAAGAAAAGTTGGACATGAAACGAACAGTAATTTTCTTATTGTTCTACCTTCAAACGGATGAACGTAATAGGTTTAAGTTAGCTCATAATAGTAGCAAAAACCATCCTCAGAGCACTTCCCTCTTAATGGTAACCTATCACATTACGAAGATGCCCAGATATAACGGTGACGGTGTAAGAAATATGGTTCTTCCAGAATTCAACAGAAGAATTAGGTGCAATTATTAAAGTGAATTTCAATACGTACTTTTTAGAAGGTATCTCAATCTAAAAGAGTTTGAAAAATTTACCGTCGTTATTACAAACAACGTAGTGAAACACACAACACAAGAAGTGAAGAAGAATTTCACACGGCCCACTTTTTATGAGCCCGGCAATCGACTTTTTACTACACCAAATATGACAGACTTTCTTTTTGTACTTCATAAAAAAGTTGATCGGATTAGCCGGGAACCGATTATCCTATGAATCGTTGGTGAAACCGATGCCTATTTAATCTAGAGATATTTTCTTGTGCCATTTTTGACCTAAAGTGTTGCGTTTGCGCTTAGGTACAGTCGGCAAAGAAATTGGTCTACCATCCTAATATTATTCTTACATTTATATATTTTGTGCTTGTCAAATGCGTACTTTATTGCAGTTTTGGAAAAAAAATCATTCACCTTCACCTTGTCTGACATGGGCGTAGGTCTGCTACACTCTGGTAGTTGCATCGCTCTGGCATCGTATCGGCAAACGATGTGCATTGCTGATTTCGTTACTTTCATTTCATTATCATCAGTAGTAAAACAGCGATGCTCATCGTTTTCCGCTATGATGCCACAGCGATGAAACTACGAGAGTATAGCAGACTTGCCCCCCTGTTCATTTGTTCGTGACAAACGGAATAACCATCGTACATACACTTCACGCCTGTCTCCTAGAGGTGTAGGCAGAGACTACAGATCTCCATTTGTCACGGCCCTGACATACCCCTTTCGCTTCATCTACATTCATACATCATTTCATACATGGCCTCCGGTTTCGAGTACTTTTCACGCCACCTTCGGCCAGGACATCACCAATCTGGTCTGTATATGTCCTTCTGGCGCGACCTCTACTCACCCGGCCCATTACATCACCCATATAAATCTCTTTCGTCAATCGACTTTCATCCATTCTCTCCATATGCCCAAACCTTCCATATGCTCCATATAACCATCGTAGACGGATATAATATGTCAAATATTGTAGTGTTGAATGTTTGGCAAGTGGAAAAATAGGTTTAGTCACACAGGAATTGTTGACTAAACTAAAAAATCACTTTCTTGCCCGACCGTACATACAAAATTAAAATTGCAAAATGTATTGGCTCACAGAGCTAACATTAATTTCAATAGCGCCAAGATAATTACAATGTAGATTTACTAATCGTTGATATGTACTGTATATCTCAATTTACAATCATGAACTTTGACTGGCCGGTCATGATCTGTCATTATAAGCTACTGTTGAACAGAGGCCTTCATTATATTACGTACAATCAATCAACGGTTGATCGCTATCTGTGACACCGTTCTGTATAGGATTTCATTAGCATCTAGTTATACTTTCATATGGTATTAGTGCCAGTTTTGTTTTCATTTTTTACTAGTACAAGCCTCACGAGGTCATCTACGTAATTATTTTCAGAAGTACATTTGAACATTAGTGCAATTATAGCATGGAGGGTTTGAATAATTTTGTTTAATATTTTCCATAAAATCACAGTATATACCTATAATATTTACCTTTATGCTAAGGTTTAGTGACGATAAAAATATATATGGGACTCGAACCCGCAAACCGTAAAACATCACTAGGCAACAGAACAGCTGTAATTTCCCAATTAAAATGTAATTGGTTATGTAATATTTTCTGAATACAAATATGAATAATTAATTGATAATAGGCAAAAAATCGCAATCTAATCTTACATAGGCGTTGTTTTAACTTTTTAATGCCCCTTGCTTACGACAAACTCGAAAAAGCGTACCCAATGGTTTTAACATTATGCGCGTAATTATACCTACATTTACCTACAAATTAACATTATAAATCCTTGGGCGAAGGATGCGAGATCGTGGGATGAATAAACGGATATTTTGAAATGCTTATTGATCCCGATTGCTTTAGCTATCCAACGAGGAAATGCAGCTGATACAATGGATGATTTTGAGCTGGCATCGTTGCGCCAAGAATAAAAGAGGATATTGTATTTTTAATTATTTATTTATTATAATTCTGAAATATCAGTTTTGACACGCTTTCAAGAGAAAACATTTTTCCCTTTCTTTGAAAATTCCCACGGAAATGGAATCGTGGATAACACAGCCCGCTGTGTTGTAATTGTACCCCGGTACAATTACGTTTTGTATAACTTCAATTTGAAACTAAACTTTAACATTACATTACATATCAAGTTACCAAAAATATTCGAAAAGGTCAACTTGTCATCAGCGTCCACACGTTCAAAATTAATTTGTCATGTTTTTCCTAATGACTACACACACAAAACAGAACCAGTTCATTAGAATAGGTAATGGTATACCAACTTTCAATCTAGTCACAGGTATACAGCACCTACCTACACCTGTTCTCGGTAGCTTAACTATTATTATTGGCTAACAAAAACTTTGCTAATGACCTGTTTGGAACTCCACAGTTCCATATATAAAAATCTGGGTCTAGGTGCCTGATACAGCGTGTGTCGTAATCACTCATGGACAATCTTAAACTGAGCCATAATTACACTCGTGAAAAAAAATCCTGGTCATATATAAAAATTCTAAGTCTAAAAAGATGACAAGCAGAAAATTTTAGAAAAGTTTTTGCGCTCGTCAATATGAACAACCTTTACTATGGCGACAATGCGGGGAAATGAAAAAAAACTTCATCTCCTTTTAAGGCGATGGAAAATGTTTGTTTAATTTATCCGAATTAAAATTAAACATCAGTTTTGGTTTGCATTGCAAGTCAGATATACTGTCATTGTAAATTTTGTAAATAGCGGACCCGGGGGTCCGGGACAAGGTTGTGGGTCCGTGTCCGATTATAATATACTAGAAGCATGTGCCTAGAGGGTGTTTTTACCAAATAATTTCGGTAAAAACACCCTCTAGGTAACATCAATTACTGTCATGTTAAAACCGCAATAGCAAAACGTCGGTTCCATTCACAACGTTCGATTCTACATTAGTTTGCTTAAACGAAACACTCTGTATATGGTTGTACCTAAGTATAACCAGCGTTGTGAATTAGATTTCATTTATTCCAATTAACTATATAGCCTATTCACTGAACACAATATTTTATCTGACATGGTCGTAATCGACTTTCAATGAATACGCTTGTAAAACTGTTGTTTATTGTGCCGTTAGCTGGAAAAGATAACTTAGTTCCAGGAGCTGGATAGGGTAATCCAGCACTGACATACAGTGCTACTGATCTAGTAGCTGAATAGAGCTGAACTAGTACAAGCACTTGATAGAGATCGACTGGAATCAATTAATATAGATTCAGAACTAGTTCCAATGTCTTCGTGAAATGTAGGCTCGATCACTGAGTAAAAAAAAATAGGCGCGGTTGTATCTCGATCCAGTGCTGGGTATTGGTCTGACCAGTGTTTACATTGTTGATCCAACGTAGAAATCCAGTAGATAGACTTTAGTATTAAGCTTGTAGTCACCGAGTTTTTACCGTAATGTAAACGTATTCTCAGTAAGCATTATTCTAGAGGTATATGAGAAAGGTACTCAGCTGTAGA
>SJJU01072331.1:0-19744 GCA_012932125.1 Conopomorpha cramerella
GTGAAAGCGAAACAGACAAACAGAATTACTTTCCCATTTATAATATTAGTATGGATATATGGCCCGAAAAATTTGCGCACGAGTGTATGTATTACGTAAAGGCCTGGCACACAACTCAAGAAAGGTGCGAATAAGCGTATGTGACTTAGTCGTCGGATAGACCTGCAATCGGGAGGTTGTGGGCTTGAGGCCGGCTGTTCAAGGCGTGTACTGTTTACGCTACGGAACTGTAACACGGTGAACCGTGATAAAAGCCCACATTCACACGGCATTCAATACGTTTTTGAACCATAGACATTTGCTTCACAAATGTCTCTACCTACACCGCTTTTTTACTAAGACGTGTGAAATGTATTTAATTATTAAACCAACTGTACTTATGTGTAGGAAAAAGTAATATCTTAGATCTTCAAAAGTACACAACGTATTTTTTACGTGTAACAGATAAGAGATTCCAAGGGATGGTATAGCACAGAAACACTGATAATATTGTTATACCAGCCACTCAAAAAGTTTGGCGAAAAAAGTTTTTATGTATAAGACACTGGCCACTTTCAAAATAATTAATTTTGAAGACTTTGATTATTTAAAAGTAAAATTACCACTGTTCGATTTTTAGTTTTCCCTCCGCATTTTTTGAGAGCCAATTCAAATTTTCTTGTCTCGTTAAAAAATGAATCTGCATTAGGTCGTGAAAGATGTGGAAGAGGTGTCTGCAGAGGACTGGAAAAAATGTTTTGAAAATTATTTCAGATGTATGAAACTTTGTAACTGTTGAAAAAATCTATGTTGTTTCAACTTTCTGAGTGTCCCATTTAGATATCTAATAAGTATGATGCATTGCACTCGTGCAAAGCTTTACTTGAATGTCTTTATTATATGTATGTATATATGTGTAACGGAGTGTAGGACGCCCTCAGGCAAGGTGGACTGATGATATACGCAAGATGGCTGGCAGAAGCTGGATGCGAGAAGCCGAAAACCGATCACAGTGGCGTGCAATTGGAGAGGCCTATGTCCAGCAGTGGACAGGTATGGGCTGATGATGATGATACTGATGATATAGGTGCTCTATGCTCTTTCTCTCTTTCTCCCGCTTTGGGATTAAAAAGCGTGAAGTGCATTTTTTTATATGTGCTCTATTCTAACCGCCTCAATGATAAAAATATATCTATATCGAGTTCATATTTTAATATTATTTCTGTCACCTATGGATTTTTGGAAAATTTATTAAGCGTGAAGGTGAAAAAATACGGTATAACTTGCGTATTCATACATAATTTTATGTATTTGCATGGTTTTGGAGCTATTCCTGTGACATTATAAATCAAATCTTTTAGATATTTGTCTAAGTTGTTGTTAATTACTGTAATAGCCCGATTTTAGAGTAAAGCTTTTTTTCATTATTAACACTAATTAAAGACGTTATCCCGTTGTAACTGTCATTTTAGAATTAATATAATTTCTTGTGCAATTTTCTCACTTTGCACATAAACACAACAAAACATAATTAGGGAGCAATTCGCAACTTTCAACGCTTTTTTAGCAATTAATTTTTACATTGAGATATCGTATCTAATTTATTTTTTGTTCATCCCATGATATATCAAAAGAAAATACTGATATTAGAACGTTATATTTGTTGAACATAATTAATTGTACATACTAGGTACGTGTATTATGGTTTATCGTCCTACATTATTATTTAGTTATCAAGCAAACAAAACTGAATCCCACAGTTGAGTCAATATTATTCAAATAAGTATCTACTTATACTTGTATTATTATACTATTACTGAATCTTATAATATTGACGAATTTTTACAAGTTAATAATTATAATTAATCATAATAATCTTTATTTGACGCCAAACGTAATAATAGGTACAATTTTATGTGGTAGTAATAATGTCTTAATTAATACATAATCTTAATCTTTATGTTTCCACAGCATTAGTAGATATACGTACTAACATCGAATGAGGAGACGATTCGATATCCTTGCTAGGTTAACCTTATTAGGTAACCATCGATATATCGGGTCTGCTATCAGAAAACGCTGACTTTCTTATCATGGGATCACCTTTGAAAAATCTTCTTTCCAACAAAAGAAGAACTATGAAAATCTGTTCATAAACCCCAAAGTTATCCGCGAACAAATATAAATAAAAAGCATTACGATCGAATTTAGACAGAATACTTATTTGAAGTTGTTTAAAAAGCTACTAATTACCTACTACCTAGAAGCATTGCTTTTCACACTACAGTAAATAAGTTTATGTACTAGTACTGGTCCTTATACCACAAATAGGTGGAACCATTTTAAGAATCAGCTGCTCTTAATATTATATTATTTCATAGTGCTGTACTATAGTAAGCTTTTGTAAATTCTTTTGAGAAAATAAATATTTTATTATAAAATATTTTACACGCAGCACATATATTTCCTGGTTTGTAATGCCCATTCGGAGAAAACAGTGCCCATTACTGTCACATAAAAACGTTTGAAAATTCATAAAGACAGTCAACGTACACTAACTATACTTTGTTTGCTCCAGGAGCGGCATTCCAAACTGGCAGACCGATCTGTCTTTGTAAACGTGGCCAGCATCATAAAGATTTACCTAGGACTTTCAACGTTGTGGATAAATTGAAAAATTTACAATCTAAGTTCATTAAAAAAGAAATTGGAACATTGTTAGATTGTGTGTTCGACATAGTCACTCACCTCAGCTATTGGAATATAACATAACGGATTTCCCCTTTGCAATAACAAAAAAAAATCCCTCAGATGTATTATAAAATAATGAAAAACGGCGCCGGCAAACCTCATCCGACTATAATTAAACGTCAACTTGTCATTTAAAAAGCCTTCTTGTGGTTCGAAATTCAATTTAATAAGTCGTACAATACTTTACTGATACGATACAGTCGATGAGGGTCTCGAGCTACAGTTCAATAGCTTTACAATAGGCTTGTATTCTATAAATACTCAGACATATTTTAGTGTAGGTAGGTAATATTGGAGTGTTCAATTTTCTACTGGAAAAAAAATGTTCTTTTTGTTTACGAAACTAACGTCAAGTTTCCCCAGGTTTTGCACTGAAAACAACCTTTACGTCGATTTTGCTAAAAAACTTAACAGCCTATGACCGACGCTTCCTTAAGAAACAGTGAATAAGATCGCCTCTCAAAATCGTGTTCATGAAAATTTAACCACCATTTTTAGGTCAAATAATATGTGAAATTAATGAAATGAAAATTTTTTTCCTCCATCGTTATAAGTGCTATTACACAAAGCTTGATGAAAGTAATACATTATTTTAAAAACAAAAGTAAACGTCCCCGATTCGAATCAATTACTTTTACTGGCAGAAGAACCGAGAAGAAACTAAACGTATCCGATGCGATGGAAGAACTGAATACCAAAAGTCAGCCTGTACCTACTCACAGATAGCTGAAGCCTTAATATACATACAGCTGAAGTATATATAGTATGTAGAAATTGGGTCTTGAACTTGCACATGGCAAATGCACAAGTTATGCACTAAAAGCCATAATTCACCGTCAACATTATTTCACTTCATACGACACGTTTCGCAGCAAGTTCCCCCCCTACCGAACGAAGGCGAGTTGAGCTGGCGAATTACACCCGAATAGCTCAAGCATGACCAACTTTGGGGTCATTACAGTAAGTTGTGTTTGGCACAAGAAGGTCCCAGTCACTTGTTGCGACCTCGACGCAACCGCAGCGCCGCCTCGCCTCATCACCGCCGCCTCGACGCCCGCCTTGGACAAACTTCTCACTCTGTAATTCGACGGCAATTTCTGTTGAATTTTGCACCGTACAAGACGTGAAATGAAGGTGATTCAAGAAGCTTTAGTAAGGTCATGTCAGAATTGTGGAAATGCTTGGTGAATTTACAGTTTGTAACTGTCTAAAAACATAAGATGTTCCCTGAAACATAGTGAAGCTGTAGATATAGGCAAGAAAATAAAACATTAATATACTTACGTATAACCCTTTGCGATTTATACTTACGTACTGTCTGGAATCTGTAAGTAGGTAATTTGTTATTGAAGATATTGTACATTTCGATATTTCTAGCCCACAAAATTTCCTGTTTTATTTTCTGTTCTGCTCGTCATCGTCACCATTATATTATATGCATCCACTGCTGGACATAGGCCTCTTCAAGATCTGTTTAAAAAGGATGTATTCGTATAACTGAAGATACCGAAATAGTGAAAAAAAGTTTCAGTTGGTCTGGTTATATAAATCGATCCTACTAAAGTCTTTACCATCAATGTTATGATTTCAAAACCAATACAGAGTGACGAAATCAATAAGTCAACTTCAAACGTTGTCTATATCAATTTCCATTATCTACCTAGCTTTAGAATCCGCACACCGAGTGCGTAGGAATTTAATAGCATTATACAATAGCTGCCTCTCATGTATGACAAAACAATGTCAGCGGAATATCGCGTGCGATATTCAGACTGAAGAGGACACAACTGGTCGTATTGATTTCTATAGATATTGCTACAGGATAGACAATAAGGTGGCAGATACTGAAAATTAGGCACGTTCGGTTCGCCAGAGGGCGCTTTTTGAACTGGTTTTGTGGCTGCTTCAGTCGACCTTGGAACTGTATTGTGGTTTGGAGTACGAGCTATAAAATATCTGCCCTCTTGCATAGCCAATGTACGGTACACAAAGCCTTTATGGCGACAGAAAATGTGTGAGGAAACCAGCAAAGAAAGCTCTTATTAGATAAAACAGTGTTTTTTATTGTAAAATATTACTGGACATTAGATAGATATAAGCCAGTCTGGAATATTCTTTTCCAAAATAACAAACCGTATTTCACCGTGTTTAATTTAATATAACGATTCCCCAGGCCAATTTTTTACAAGTTGCATAAAATACATAAGAGAAGCTGTCATACACCGTAATATGGGGGGTTTCTCTCGACGTTGCCTTCACCATAAGAACGTTACTCTGTGTGCTCTTAAAAAAATACGATGAAGTTGTTCAAAGAACGGGTTCGCTTTATTAATTAATTTGACTGAGAACTGAACCTCTCCGAAGCGTCTGTGGTCCACTGGTCGGGCACTCAATTTGCAATCAATGGGACTCTTTTTCAGAGCTACGCTACGCAACGCTCATATTGTGAAAGAAAATATCGTGATGAAACCCACATACCACAAGATGTGCGAACCCTATAACGGCGATGGGCTCACAACCTATCATGTTGAGTTAAAATCACTTGCACAACACTTGGTGTTGGGAATACAAGGCCTGGAATTAATTTATTTTTCTTAACCTCTCCGGCGAACTGTAGAAGAAACTTTCGACGTCTCTAATTCGGCTTACTGTTGAGACAACAATTGGAAGTCACGGAAACACTCTTAAAATACTACTTAAACGCGATCTGAGCACAAATGGTGTCCGCGACTGGTGTTGCTTAACTTCGTCAAAAGGTTTGATCAATAACCCTATTCAACTGGCTACAAGCCTTCCTGAACAATTTTCACTTTACTGTTACTACACTTTCACTGTAATGTTTTCTTGTTGAATCCAAGAAAATTTTAATGAATCAGTGACGACAATCAATCCGAACAGAAAATTTACTTAGGTAGGTACTTAATACAATATATCAATTGAAACTGGAAAAAGACACGAGCCAATTTTTAAACATCTCACACTTGTTCAAACAAGAAAACTTTAAATAAGTTTTCTTATTATTTTATAATTGATATGTAATTAGGTATCATGATGTGTGCGCATGGACATTGTGTGATATTGTAATACAGAACAAACTTTTCTATAATTTTTTTTACAATTTCAAGGAGCTATTTTTATGCGAAGACGTCGTTTCTTGGAAAACAAAATGGGGCCTGTTCTTTTTAAAATCCGGGCTATATTATACGTACGAGAACAAATTCCCAGTTCCGAGTCCTTCATAAATCTCCTTTAGAATGTCAGCGTCGTTCAAGCTGTACCTACTTCTATTCCTATTCAGATTTTCCGACTCGAAAGGTACTCACAGTCCTGTGGGCCAATTCTCGACAGCGAGTTGTGTTTTCTATATCTAGTTGTCCCACTCATAGCGATGCAAGAGGATAGAGACAGATATATGCCCTCCGAATAGAACACTACTTATGAGTAGCAGAACGTAACGTACTGAGATTTGACCCACTTCGTTGACCCTGCGGGTGCTCAGATTTATTGTTATCCAAATGACTAATGCCTTAACTTTATGTTTAACTACCTTTTGAGGTACATTAAAAGATCGTCATTTCCTGTCCCTAATCCAAGGCCAGCTTTGGGTAACACGGCATTTCTGTCTACCCGACCTAACATGCGTCGTTATACACATTGACTATTTTTCTTGTAGTATCCTATTTTTCGCAGTACACATATGTCTTTTGTAATGAGATAGAGGAGGTCACTGACGCAGACACCACCCTTTGCTCCGAGCCGGAGTCCGAAGCCGCTTGGGCGGGTTTTGGCGCAATACTTTAGGGTAGTCCCAGGCAGGTATCATGGGCGTTCGACACTAGACTGTTCGCTATCCCTATGGCGGCGGGATGTCCATGAGGTTTGCCCTACATAACAAGATGGACTATAACAAAAAGGACTAAATAAGGAGCACTACGGTTTTTTTCTAGTACAGAATCGTTTGGAATGTACGTTCTTCAGTAAATAATTGCAATTAAATAAGCCACCCATAATACTAGAACATTGAATGAGCTGCAAGATGACCTTCTTCTAAATGGCGCAAACATTAATTGCCCACATTAACTTACTTCATAATACCTGTACAATTGTCCATTGTAAAACAGAGTACCGAATAACTACTAGAGTATTATATCGCCCACATTTAATCGAAATGCGATCAAACCCAAATTCTAACCCGAAAGCATTACATCAGCGATATTGTATGTAGTATACTTATAGGTTGTTCTATAGAGCAAGCTACTCTGGATTGCTCTCGCCAACTAAGGTCCATACACGTCCGGCCCGCTTTCCGAGCAGTATCGCCTCAGTGTACCGTAAGCATTAGTTGGGATGCCACTAAAAATAAAATGTAGATAGGACAGGACGGGAACTCACTTTGCAAGTCAATTGAAATCCGTGTGGGGACACGGTCAAGGAGACAGTGCCACAAACAAATACGAATGTCCCAAACCAAGTAAATCTTTACTGAACAGCCATCGATCTAAACTGGAAAGTTCACATAAAACGTTTGTCTGTTATAGAATTCTAACTTGCGCTTGAGTCCGGACAAACCTAAATTTTATTCAGTTGCATACCAAATTGTATGTATTCTCTCGGTTCAGTCGATTTGAATACCGAATGGGATTTGTCCTACGGTATAATAGAAATCACCTTTTTTGTTTATAAACTATGCATGCAAAAGTACGAATTTAATGGTGGGTTCCTTTACATAGTGTAAGTGCTACAAAGTTGAAATCATCTTACGTCACTTGTATTTGTGTGCTTAACATTAGCTTGTACCTGTATTATAGATAGATAGATAGGCATTTATTTAGTTCACATGAAACACGAAATGTACAATGAAACATAACAAAATTAAATAACAATAAGACATAAGTATAATATTGTGTGCCGTGCTTCACGCGAAGAAAATAGGCTTCGACTCAGCTTAACGTCACAGTTACCTGCGACGCTGGTATTCTGTCGACACCCGACAGATGACATAATGGCGCAACCATCACTTTCCTTTCATGTGGTTACTATGCACATGCTGATGCTGTAGTTGTTCATATCAAAACAAAACAAAAAACAACAATAAACAGAAAATGAAGTAATAATTAGTAAATATACACCAAATAAATAAATATTCGACTACGTACAAGTACTCACATAAATATGGCACAGAGTTGTGATAATAGAGTTAAATAAAGCTGTGTACATGTGTTTACAAAAATTGAATATACATAGTCATAATATTATTATAGTAGAGGGCTATGATGTCAGGCATAGCATAGACATTGTTCATCTAGAAGAAAGCTGAACAATTTACGCTTGAATGAGACCACTGTATTGCAGCCCCGTAAAGGCGGTGGCAGATCGTTCCAACATTTGGTGGCCTGATATTTAAAACTGCCCCGGATTACTGCCGTTCTGTGTAGTTGCATTAGCAGAGGCTGAGAGTGACCTCTGATCTCAGTACAATGTCTAGTCTGACGCCAATTAAATTTTTCATGAAGGTATGGTGGATTTCCAGTCTTTACAATCCCAAAGAGAAGTGTAGCAAAGTGCAGATGCTCCCTGTTTCTCATGTTAAGATTTTTAAATTTACTAAACATAAACTAAGCAGTACTAAGATAAGTTTAAAGCTTTGACTCACACTAATGGCTAGTGTCAAAAACGGACAAATGCGCCTCAATCATTAGCTAAGCGTTTATTATATAGACCTAGATGTGCTTCGACTGAGATCGTACATGCTAAGCGTACTTTCGTAGTACTTCTGTGATTTCGACAGAAGTGATGAGTCAAATAAACTTGACCTGTGGGTACACATTAGTGAGAGGCTGTACCAAAACAGTTGTCCTACCAGTAAACGGCGTATTAAACGGCAAATTCTGGGGGACCTTTCGAGTTGGAGAGTATGGATGGATGGATGGCATGAATACCGAAAAGAGAGTTTTGGATAAACAAATATGTAAATTGTATTGTTTTACGCTTTATTAAAAGTTTAAAACGGGTATTATAGCGCGAAAATTAACCAAAGATAAGCATTCATCAAGTCATTAGAAGTCAGCTCGCGACTACGACACATGTAACTGTGTTGAAACGTCGGGCAAACAACGAAGGTAAGCTGAATGGCTATCTTTGGTTAATTTTCGCGCTATAATAACCGGTATTATTATATATTATGAGTATTGTTATGAGCCACTGTTGTCCCACTGCAGGGCAAAGGCCTCTTTCCCCTCCTTCCACGCCATGCGATCTTGGGCGGTATTCCACCATTCTTTGTCGTGAGACACAAGCTCGTCACTCCAACGCTTTCTGGGGCGACCACGTCGTCTCTTGCCATTTGCTGGTAGCCATTCGGTTCTTTTTTTGGCCAAACGGTTTGGTTCCATTCGGGCGACGTGGCCGGCCCAGTCCCACTTCAGCTCAGCTGACCTCCGAGCCACATCTTTAATTTTAGTTTTGGACCGCAGTTCAGTGTTAGGGACTTTATCAATTAGTCTAACTCCTAATATGCTGCGCTCCATATTTCTTTGACAGACCTCGAGTCGAAACCTTTGGATGTCAGTTAAAGACCAAGTCTGAGCTCTGTATGTAAGAATGGGGAGAATGCACATGTCCATGAGTTTGCGTTTAAGACTCAAAGGGAATCTCCCCTTTCATGAGTTCTTTCATTGACCAATGGGGGAGATGAGCCTCCTTAGCGTTGGTCCGCAACTCATCTAGGAGAAGTAAACTCTAAACTTAAACCAAAATACGGACGGAGGAGCTGTTAGGCGCAAAATGGCGTATGCCAAAACATGCGGCATCCTCAACGGTTGGCAATAGAGCAGAATGTCAACGTAGGGTGGCGGCGAATGAGAGGCATGTACACCAACGGTGGCACCCACAGGCTGAGTTAGAGAGCTTACTGCTTGCCTACCAACCCGCACTGGACAAGCGTGGTGGGCTAAATGTCCAAACTTACTACTGAATGTATAAGTAAATATACCTATTGTATGTAGTATGAACTCAACAAAGAAGTGTATTGGATAGGTAAGTGTCATGTTCCGGTTTGTACAACGTTAAATTAAAAATGATAGCAAATCTTGAGAAAGTTTCAGACCGCGACACCAAACAACTTTTTTTAGGAACAAAAGAAGAAAGTTTTTGACATAAGGGAGAGAGGGGGAGGGCGAGTTTCGCTAATTTGTATTTCGAAATCATCCTACGGCACGTCGTCCCCTCACTTGTAGAAGGTAGATATATTTATGTCGATAGATAAATGCTAACATAAACCCACTGTCACATTGTCTAGTAGGGTAGACAAAACGACTTTATAGAGTCATTATAAGAACTCTATGTTTTACGTCTGTCTGCCAATCAAGACAATATTTCTCAGGAACGCGTGAAGACCTCAAACTGAAATTCATATTCAACACTATGTTTACAACTACAGTGAAAAAAAGGTCTAAACCAAAGCAAAACAAAATCTGCCGTATTTGCCACAACTTGTAAAATGTTAAAATAATCTAAACTTAAGTACAGGTTACCCTTCCCGTGAACGAATAATTATGTTATGTTGAATGTAAGAATCATGAAATTTGGTACAGATACAAGGGAAACATACAATATTTTGTTGCAAATGATAAATATTATAGTGGCGTGCACTGGCTTTTACGACAAGGTAGTAATCCCCAAGGATTGACACTTGTCTTTACGAAATATAGGTACCTACACACCCACAAAACACAGGACTTTCGTTAGCCTTCGTTAGTCGTGAGTACAACAAAAAAAATCTAGCAATAACTCTATTATTAGGTCAGTTAGCCAAAATACTAAGGTAGGCAGTGTATTTTTGCCTATATGGTGTGCACGCCACTGGTATATTAGGTATTTACCTACGATATACCATACATGTTTATTTCTATAGATATCTATACCTATAAGTAATCGAGGCCTGCTACGTCACTTTTTGTTTAAATATTATTTTTAGAGCTGAGATAAACAAAATAGTCAGTACAAGGATATTGTTAGAAAGTGACCCATCATCCAATAATAACTTTTGCACCCCCATATCCCATAATGTCTCTTTTTTTATGTCACGAGTTACAGGATGTGCTGGTCATCATTTTTCATTGGTAATCATTTTCCAACGTACCAGTTTATAAGTATGTCAATACCTATGACAAAGTGGTACGCCTTGGTATAAATAAAATCGGTAAACGGAAATTAAAATTTTAACAAATTTAACTATCTAATAACTTATATTACTTTTTTAAACACAGCTATAATGCATGTAGCATCTTTCATTTAAACACCCTATTAAACATATTGTGCACTAATTATTCTTATAATTTCACCAAAGTTAATGCTCATTATAACTTTACTATTGGTTGTAATTATTATTATCCTTTGCAAAGTGTAAACTTTTTTCTTTGCAATTCAAAATTTAAAATACGTGTCGTACTAAATAATGTCTTTGAGTCCACGCCATCTGGTGACAACACAGTAAACTTACTGAAATAATATTTAAGCTTTCAGAATCCCTACAACCCGCCTCCCACAAAGAGCTGAAATGTTTCAAACGTCCCGTTCCAAACTAACAGATGGCGTTAAAGTGCATAGTAGGAATAATAAAGATACCAGGAAAAAAAATAAGTTAATTAAATTAAGTTAGATAATTAGTTATTTATTTAGTAACGCTAATTGTTACTCCACATGTTTTTCTGTTTAAGTTTAGAAATAAATAATGTATGTATCACATTCCTCAGACACCTAATTTTGTATGCCTAGATTTATTACGTAATTAACCATGAAGATAAAACCTTACATTTTATAGTAAGTAGGTATTTTTCAACAATGAAACGTTGTAAAGTAGGTACTTTACCAAATATCATTGGGAAATTAATTGTTTCTGAAGTTTATTCGGAAATCGGAAACGATTGTCAGAAACACCTTTTCCATCAGACACTTGACTTGCAATCGGGAGATCTCAGAGCCTATGCACGCAACGTAACGCTCTTACGGTGAAGGAAAACTTCATGATGAAACTCGCATGAAGTTGTGTGAACTCTATAACGGCGATGGGTTCACTACCTATCATCCTTACTCACTTCGGTTGAATGAGTTTGGTGAACCATGGGAATTTGCTACGCAAGTGCAGAGACACTGCCTGTCTGTGTCAAGTTAGGTAGATCACTAACCCGCCTTGGGATTAAAAGGCGCAAAGTGTATTCCATTCTTTAGAAAGCACCAAGCTGGAGACAAGTCGTTACTATCCTGCCCTGTCGACGGGTGAAGACTTATCCCCGCAAAATTGTCACACAGCGTAAACAATATTACTACAAAAGCAGGCAGACGAAGGCAGGATATCTACCACTTGCTTGTCAACAGCTGAACTACTACATATTTAATTAATAATTTCGGGGGGGGGGGACACCTTGCCCTTTACCGCAATAACAATAAATCTTCTATTGCCTTAACAAATTCCAAGAAAGTGTTAAGTCCCTGTGGTTTATAGTGTCTACTATACGCGCCACGCTTTCCTTGACGGGCCCGTTGGTGTAGTGGTCAGCATGTCTGCCTTTGCTCCGTAGGGTCGTGGGTTCGATTCCCACCCGCTGACAGGTGCTTAGGTGATGAGCTTTTAAGCACTTGTTGGATGTGTCTGGGTGTTTTATTTATATATGTATATATTTCAATGAAAAAAAAATATATGAGTAAATAATGTTAATTTTCACCGTGGTTGATGCAACTTTTGTTTTTATTTGATTAAGAAATAATCTATATCATACTCCATTCAAACTGACTGAAATAGTGAAATCTAGGTCCCTTACCCAAAAGGACTCTATCGTCTATCTGTTTGCCTGAACATCTATCACCGGACCTCAAGAACCCTTATGCAAGACAGTTTACATGTTCACAAGTGATGTATATTTGTTCCTGGTATGCAGTAAATTATAAAAAGGTACTCTTAAATATAATTATACTCTTACGAAAGTTGCTATCAACAACAAACGTCATTCCATTCAAAGCTTTGAATGGAACTGTCAAAAACTTCTACTTCATGACTCCCTTCATGAAAATACCATCTTATGTACAGTTAAAAGACATACATAATATAATATATAGAGACGTATCTTTGTTCTTTGAAGGTCATATTACAATTTCATTGTTAACTCAATTACCTAGTTATGTTAAACATGAAAATAGTACCACATTTTCTTTATACCATGAACACATGACACCTTTGAATAGAATAGCATATTATTTAAAACAAAACAAAGGACATCTGACAAAAATCGAATAATATGTACATTTATTTAACTACCTAACTGATAATAGCAAACAGTTTAGTTTTATATAAAAAAGGTGAAGAATTTTATAGATCAGTTGCTCCAGAGGTGTACAGAAATCATGAAGTCTTTAATCATCTCGTTGGGTGTTCTCTTCTGCGTTAGCGCAGCATTTGGCGCTGGAAGTAAGTATCCCTTAATTAATGTCAGGACACATCCCGCCCGTCAATACTCTTAATAATAATACTTCTATTTAGATCAAGTAGAAGCCCACCATCACCAACGCCCTTCATGCCTCTCGGCATGCGAGCAATTCACTGGCTATATTCGCGTATACTCTATACTATAATTATACACTTTTTCTATACTGCCTCTTTTCAACGCAGACGTTTTCTTGACTCCATATAAATAATTTTTATTTTTACATTTTCTGTTTCCAAATCTCCCACTTCTGGGGCACCTACAACCACATATCAGAGACTTCGCGTCTGGTCCTTATTGCATCTTCAATCAACAAGTTCGTACAAGAATTCAAAGTTCCACTGCTTACCGGGTCCTTGAAATATTTTGGCCCTGATTCGAACCGCTCCTTCACTGTATCGATTCCTTATATTTTGTATAATCTGCAGTCTCATAGTACGTGGTCTGTATTTTCGCTCGTTTCGCCATTAGGGCACTATGCCGTGCCAGGCATTTTCTGTAGCATCCATGCCCTGTCAATAAGATCTGCCGCACGTATGATTCCATCCATCCGAAGCTCTTTTTTGCAGTACTCGGGAAGACCTTTTAAAGATCCCTGTCATTATCACTATTCTCCCCGCGTATTTACTGTTGTGCAACTCCTTTTTGCCTCTCGGTTTACTGTTATTAATTCCTTGCGCTCCTTAAGAACCAGCTGGACGTCCTTCTCGTCAAGTTGTCCCTATGTTGTTGCTCATTGTACTTATTATATATAATAAATCTTTTTTTTTTTTAATCACTATGAACAAGCGTTTGACCACCATCCTGCCTGATGTTAAGCAGATATCCTTAAATCTGCTGGAAGTACGCCTGTTAGCACAAGTAACAGTGCGGTACTGCATGATCTATAGGCGTTCGTGAATAAGACAAGCACCAACAGCATAATGGAAAGGACCTATAATCCCCGTTGTGTTAAAAAAACATCAATGGCCTAGCCAGTCAGCCAGCAGACAAACGGGGACACACGCTAGAGAGAAGAAAACAATAATATTTAACAGTCTGGTTACGAATTCCGTATAAGGCGACATGTGGCAGCGGGGGCGACCGAGACAGACTATATGAATATCAGCGCCTTACGCTGTCTAAGTCGTTCTATGTCACAGCACCTATCTAAATATATCTAAATTGCAGGCACCGTATACTGTTATTGGGGCACCTGGGCGAACGGCCGCAGCAGTGTGGGCGCCTACGGCGTGTCAGATTTGCCGTATGACAGCTGCACACACATCTTATACTCCTTCCTCACCGTGGACGCCGACGGCGCTCTCCGCCTCGACTCCGGCGCCGAGACTACTGTCAACAACAAGTCCAGTAAGTTTAAATATTCTTCTTGAGTCTTTACTACATCTTCAAGAAAGGTAAGCTATCCCGAAGATTCCCAGTCGCTTTTAGCGATATCCTGGTACTGGTATCCGGTAAACGTAAACTGAGTTGGAAGTGCCACAAGGAATCTTTTGGCGCGCTAATTAAAAGATTGCAAATTGTGATTCAACGAAGTGTTATGATATATTGTAATGTTTCACAATGTTCCACTATGAATACTCAGAACGTCTATGTAACGTAATTTTATGTCAATATCGCATCTTATTAAAATCTGTTTAGTACTGTGTTTAGATGTAAATATTTTGTGAACAGAAATACAAATCTAACTAACATTTCCCAACATTGCAGACAGCATCAGCGAATTAATCGCTCTGAAGGAAAAAAATTCATCCCTCAAAGTTCTGTTCGCTGTCGGAGGATGGAGTGCCGGTACAGTCAACTTCACCATTGTAAGTGGATTAATATTTTGTTACTGTCTTTACGTATTACAACTTTTAAGCTTAAATCATCTCTAATCAAAGCAACACTCGATATTTTATTTATTATTATTGTTGATCCATAGTAAATGCGCATTTCTTGCGCCTTTTTAATGAACTGCGTTTGACGAAAACGCTGCACGGAAGAATCATGTTATGTGACAATATTTTAATTATTGATATAAAATGACCCTGCTGCGTTTTATTAATGATAACACTTTTGAAATTATTGGACTCTTCTTAAGAATCGCAGACTGAGTTTTCTTAAAAAAAACAACAATAAAAGTCCTAAGACGAACGACCATAGAATAAAGTAGTATATATTGTTTTTTTTTTTTTTTTAAATCCTCATTGGAGATCAAATGCTTGTGCATGAAAAAAAAATCTAAGCTAAGTAACTTTTTTCAGGTGGCTAACAGTGAGACCCTCAGGGCCGCATTTGTGTCCAACGTGGTCACCTTCATCGAAGAAAACGGCTTTGACGGTGTCGACATCGACTGGGAGTACCCTGGAGTAGGAGACGACAGCAGCACCACTGACAAGGTTTGTTAATTAAATTTTGTTATTTCCCATCCCACGTCAACTAATATTGATCTTAACAAGAAACAGAAACTGTTAAGATTTTAGTGATGGCTCATTAGCTTTCTTTTTTATCATATTCGTCGTATTAAGTCCCTTCTTGTAAATAAAACACGATGTATTCCAGGAAGCTTTTGTGTACCTCCTCCGTGACCTGAAAGCCGCCTTCGAGTCCACCAGCTACGAGCTGTCCTGCGCCGTCGGTGTAACCCAAGCTAGAATCGACTCTTCATACAACGTCACTGGAATTGCACAGTGAGTTTACCCGTCCAATTAATAAAAATCCTTATAGATAGAATGCATACAAATTGTAAGAATACAAAATATGTTCAAAGGTTTTCAACCTTTACCCTACACACATAATCCAAAAATAAGACCAGTCAAAATCTTAAAATCTCTATATAAAAATTAATTGCTGTTCGTTAGTCTCGCTAAAACTCGGGAGCGGCTGGACCGATTTGCCTAATTTTGGTCTTGAATCAAACGTAGAAGTCCAGGGAAGGTTCCTATGGCAGAACAAATGTTTGCCGAGACACCTAGTAATTAATAATAATGTGTGGTTTAAAAAGAGAGCGCCAGCCAACCATTTTGTCCCGCTGTTAATATAGCTGTGTATGTTTCACGCAGATATGTGGACCGCATTGTTCTGATGACGTACGACTACCACGGCTCCTGGGACTCCGTGACCGGCATAGTCGCTCCGCTTTACCCTCAGCTTACCGACGCTTCAGATGACGGACTCAACGCTGTGAGTAACATTTTTACCCGTAATTTATAGAGTTTTGTAACATTTAACTATCTTGCATCGGAAGGCACTAATGTAGGTTGCCTGATACTATTCTCAGATGAAGTTGAAACGTTTTTAAAAAGAAAATTCATATGCCTACCCCGATATATACCTTACCTAGGCAGAGGCTATGAAAACAGTTGTTCAGTGCCTTTATATTTATCATTTTTCTGTATCTAGAACGCTTCAGTGCACCTGTGGATCAACAACGGCGCCGATGCCTCCAAGCTTTTGCTGGGCGTTGGTCTGTACGGCCGCACCTTCACCCTCACCAGCCTCGACAACGTGTCTACGGGTGCTCCAGCCAGCGGTGCCGGCGGTGCTGGTCTCTACACTGTTGAATCTGGATTCTTGGCCTATTACGAGGTAACTATCATCGCGAAATGTTATCACCCGATCCAAAAATGTATATTACTTGTCGCGGGTGAATAGGTACCTAATGAACAAGTGTGCTCCATCGTAGACCACATCGCTGCTTAACATTAGGCAGGACGGTGGTCAAACGCTTGTTTATAGTGATATAAAAAAAATACATTTACATTAGGTACACGAACATAATAAATCAGTCAGAATAAAATATGCAAATGAAAGCGAATAGAACTTTCGCATTCCTCCTTCCAAATAGTTATACATTATGTATTTCCATATTCCCTGTTGACAAAACCTTTGGAGACTTATTATATACTTCTAGTCTACAATTCAAGCTGAGGAACAATTTAGAAAAGTACGTAGTAAAAGTTGCTAGGTCAATATACTACACATATAGAATAACCCAATTGTTTGTGGGCACTAGTAAGAGTATTACTCGGGTCATAGAACATTAGAATAAACACCTCTAATTTAAACTCCCCAGATCTTTTATTGTCTCTGTCTATAATTTAATATAGGCGGCAGATGATGATGACTTATTTACAATTATAATTTTCCCAGATCTGCCTGAACCAGTCTGGCAGTACCTGGAACATTACCGAGGTTACTGGAAACTACGCTTATGGCAACAGCGACACCTTGTGGGTGGGCTATGACAGCATCTCTACTATCAACGCTAAGGTATGTTTAATGTTCCACAAAACAATGATTATGTAACCTATAAAAGTGATCTAGTTGGACAAATTCATGAAAAAATTAAAATGTAATTCATTGAATTTAATGTATAAATTATGTATTTTCCAAACTTAAATAAATAAAATAAATTCAATGAATTACATTCATTTAATTTGCCAATTGTTGCCATACTATTCACAATTACAAATTGTCTGCAACATCTCTCTGGTGATACTATAAATTATATCTTTACATGTATTTCCAGGGCTTGTACGCTAATGACTTGGGTCTCAACGGTGTGTCAGCGTGGGCGGTAGACTACGACGACTTCAACTCCCTGTGCTCCAGTACCAGATACCCTCTGCTGAACTCCGTGATTAACGGACTCAATGGACAGAGCAGTGATTCTTCGTCGTCCTCTGATTCCTCAGACTCATCAGAATCAGACTCAGATGACTCAGGAGACTCAGATGACTCAGATGACTCAGATGACTCAGATGACTCAGATGACTCAGATGACTCAGATGACTCAGATGACTCAGATGACTCAGACTCAGATGACTCAGGTGACTCAGATGACTCGGCAGACTCAGATGACTCAGCAGACTCAGATGACTCAGGTGACTCAGATGACTCATCAGAGTCATCAGGTTCCGACGAGTCCAAGTAATTAACACGTGTACTTACATACAACGTGATTAACCTGCTACTATGATGTAAATGTAAATTGTCTTAATTTTATTTAATAAGCAAATCATTTACTTCAGTTATATAGAGAGTTTTATTTTTTCGTTAACAGTAACCTATAACTTTAGCCAAATGGAAAGGAAGACAGTCAACAGACACATCTATTGTGTATTTTTTTTTATCACTATGAACAAGCGTTTGACTACCATCCTGCCTGATGTTCAGCAGCGATGTGGTCTACGATGGAGCACACTTGTTCATTAGGTACCTATTGTTGTTGATTACAAATATTTAGCAGTAACCTTATTATGTAGGGGGACTTTGCTGACAAGAGGTTACCTCTGTCTAGTTAAATTAAAAGTCATCAAGTGTGTTTCAAAACATGAAAATAATACTTCACTCCTGGCAATTGGGACATGGTCAAATTTTTATGTAGTTAAGATAAAACGTTATATTTCCTCCACTAGGAAACACCTATCTGCGTCCTTGCTATACTGTGCCTATTGCTAGTTATCCATTAACATAATAGATGAGACTGGTCTCCTTATACTACGTATACTGTTTTTACACGAATGCGTTTATATTAAGTATTACCGAAGGCTAGTTAGCCTATGAAATTAGCATGACTAAAAAAGTCTTATCATTGGTAATATAGAAAACATACGAAATAAACATCGTACTCCTCGGAAGTAATAAAAGAATACATGGTGCCAGAGAGTGATAAACCTACATAATTAGTTTAAAATACATACATTGATTGAAAACACCCAGACACAAAACTTTTTATATAATGGCATGAGCAAACTACCTATCCTAGACTACGGTACGGTAGAGAACTCATACCATTTGTATAGTAATTTTAAATTACTACTACTAATTGTATACAATAAATATAAAACTATATTAGTCTCAGCTCATCCCTAAAGGATTATATCGGCGGCGGGAATCGAACCCGCGCAGCCTAGAGACAGGTGTACTGACCACTATTCCATCCGGTTGGCGTTTGTTCGTTGTTTTCTTTCTCTAGGACACGTGGACGGAAGAAACTTCTTATACTGCGTGAAAGAGGACCCCGAGAAATGGTCTTAGAAATGTTGTTGGTCTCGTCAATACGAACAAATTTTACTATGGCGACAATGCGGGCAAATGAAGAAAAAAAATATATCACCCTACAAAAAGATGTCTCTTTTGTTTGTGTTCGTTTCTCCGCATTATCGTCATCGTAAAAGTTGTTCATATCGAAAAGCCGAACAAAGTTTCTAAGATCATTGCTCGGGGTCCTTTTACACTCTGTAAGTGACACCACCTAAAATGTGCTATAACCTAACATGAGTAAAATGTTTTCAAGTCGCTCGATGTTTTGTAGGGTTACGAATGACCTCAGAAACGACTGTAGGCAATGGTAGGGGCAGGGGTAGGGGGAGTCAATTATTCCCTTAAAGTCTTAGTAGTAAGGTTAATTCAAAATGTACTCTATTCGTTGATATTACAGTCTAAACTCAAAATAATAACTATCAAAATGAGTGCAAAATGAAAATGCTCGTCTTCTGTAGAATTAAAATTTGATGAGGCAGTCCCTGTAATATCGATTTATTATTAGG
>SJJU01072333.1:0-19372 GCA_012932125.1 Conopomorpha cramerella
CGCTTGGTGAACCGTGAGCATTTGCTTATTAAGCAAGTGCCTCTGCCTACCCCGCTTTGGGATTAAAAGGCGTGAAGTGTATTTATTTTTTTAATATAATGTCAGTGTGCAATTTTAAAAAAAAAGATTATTCTCAATTCTACATATAGGTGCGTCAAAACTGTCTTAAAATCAGCCAAACATTTTCGGAGGAGTTTGGATACCCACCCACCACAGCTCGGGACGGCTTTAACTCTTTCCCATACAGTGAACAGCTATTGCCGTCAATACAATAAAAAATCTATTGTGTTTTTTTACTGTCCGCTAATGTGTTAAAACCTTTAGCACGTGAATTGACTACTTGGTCAACACTGGCTCTCTTTTGCGGTTTGGAGTTCTGAGGACGATCCTCCATAGACTAGCCAACGCCCACTAACGCGTTAAGTTTAAAGACTGTCTCTATAACCTTCTGTTTAAAATATAAAATTTACATGTCACCATGTTAGTTACCGTACAACTCTAAAATAGCTTTACCGATTTTTAAGAAATTTTATATGCGTATTCAGTAGGTCTTATAATCGGCTACAATCTATTTTTTATGCATCTACCAGTTGTATTTCTCCCAACACACGGGGTAGAGAGGCTATTCTGTGACAAAACAAATGTTTGCCGGGACGGCTAATATATATATAAAAGAAGTAGTCGTGTTAGTTACATTATATTTTATAAATCACGAACGGCTGAACCGATTAGGCTAAAAAATGGTAAAGGTAGCTTAAGACTAGGATATGGACATAGGCTATAGAGTGTGTGAGAAACTTTTATTTTCTTCTTTTTTTTTTATTTATGAGGGATAATCCCACCACCACCCACCTGCCTCTCGGCGTACGGGCCATTCTCTGGAGACGTGCGCATCTACTTGCTTTTGCCTCTTTTCAATGCACACGTTTTTTTGACTCCATATAAATTATCTTTATCCGTCCCTGTTTTGTTGCCAACTCTCCCCCTTCAGGGGCATGACGACCACATTACGGAGACTTCGCGTCGGGTCCTCGTCGCGTCTTCAGTCGTTAACAGGCTTCATATGTTCTTCGTGTGTGACAAACTACGTGAATGAAACCGCGGAGCGTCCACTAAATTTGTATAAACACGAAAGAGAAATAAGAAATGAAAGCGGACGCTGCTTCGTTCTCCAGCGAAAGCGCGTTTAGCTTAAGAAGATGCTCTATATTATATTCCACGGAGACTAAAGACACGCGAAACCCAACTAACATTAAATAACAGAGAACAATCTCGGTCACTCGCACAAAACCGAAAGTAAATCATCATCGTGTCTACACCACTCATTACAAGAATAATTACAAAAGCAAACTTTCAGTTCAAGAAAAACAATATCGCTTTTGGAATCGCGCTCCATATTATTCTTAATAACTGTAACTTGTATCAGTTTTCACTTAGCGCAATTAAAAACAATCGCATATCTACAAACTAAGAGCGTTAATTGGACACGACTAGAAAAAAAAATATTAGAAACATGCAGTTATTTTTTCCAAGTGGTCGTGTTGTTTCGTAATATCGTTCGATGTGGCGTGTGATGATTAAAACATATTCACGCAAAACGGTCTTAAAAGTGAACGCTGAAACGCAAAGTTCGTCTACCCTCACTAATGTACTCGCTTTCTTCGGGATGAATACCGCTATCCGCCAATGTAAAATGTTAAGCACTTAGGCTACTTGACTAGTAAATAGACACTAATGTTATTACTACTACATTTCTTGGGTTAAATACTCTTGGTAAACCTTGGGAATTCATTCGTAATTTATTCAAAATGTGGTGATAAGTCATAAGATATATGCATGGGAAATTAGGTAGGAGAGCAATCCAGAAGATTAGATTTGATTTAAATAAATTAGATTTTTTTAGAGCTAAAAATGTCCTTGATCCCTAGACACTTTTGATGTGTGTAGATAGAGAGATGCATTTATCATTACATAGTATAAAACAAAGTCGCCTCCCGCGGTCTGTCCCTATGTATGCTTAGATCTTTAAAACTACGCAACGGATTTGAGGAAGGCTTGAAGGAGTGATTCTTGAGGAAGGTTTATATGTATAATACGTGCATATAATAGCAGAGAAACACTGTTAATAATGGATATTGGCAAAACAATGTTAGCCGGGCCAGCTACAGCTACAGACTTTCATCCATTCTCTCCATAAGCCTAAAGCACCGATTCTGTTAGTCCTTCGCAAAGAACTGAATGAATGAAAAACTGTTTGTTCAGATTGAGAGTAGAAGAGAACATCATTCAGTGGGAAATGTCAACTTAGATAAAAGAAATGGAACAAAAAATTAACTGCTTCACTTGATATTTTAGTACAGACCATATTTTTTCTAATCTTAAAGCAAATAAGTTTGTCAAAAAATAAAACAACAAATCGCAAGATAAAAATGTAGGAGGCAAATATTGTACTTTTTTCTATCGTTTATAACCGAACTATGAAGGGCATTTGTAAATTGTTGCCTACTACCTACTAATAGGCATAGAAAAAAACATAGTGTCAATGACCCACCAGAAAGAAGAAGTTTTTTTTTTAATGATCAATTTATCTTTGGCGAAGATCATTACATCAGTCGGAATCGCGTGACTTCCATACATAAAACGTCTATTCCGTGAGTTATTTAAATCTATTTGGACATTACCGGGACAGATTTATACCACAAAAATACCCAATATTACCATCTACATATGCGTATAAAAATGGTATTTCTTCATACCTTATATTATTAACTATAATTTAAAATAGTCGTAGACCTGACCCATTTAGCAGATTTATCCTGATAACATCGAATTCTGATTGCAAAACGTGTAAACGATAAAAAAACACACACACTGGAATGCCTATCTTCTTATATACATCAAATATTGGGTGAAGTGATGAAATAGAAACCTGCGCCTACGCACGGACGTTTGAGGTTGCCATGGCGACGCGTGGAATCCAAGATGGCGGTATCTTATCTAGCGGTGGAGCCCGCCGCAGTCCCGCTACCGACTGCATCCAACGGGATAGCCTTTGGAACTACTAATTTGCTGTTTTGCTATCAGGAAGCGGCCACGGCAATTGTGTTTGTGGGGGCGATTTCATTGCCCACATTTGGCATACGCTGTTAATATATCGGAAAAGCGTTATTTATTAAAAATATTTAAATAATCTTTTGAAATCGTACATTCAAAGATTTTAATATACTTGACTTGGTAAAGTTTTCATAATGTAAACAACAACAAGATTTCGTAATTTTATTTAGTCGAGAGTTATGAAAATATTTTCCGGGTAACGAATACGGTTTCCAATATATTATTGGATTAAAGTCACATGACTTTAATAGTACATGACATGTTATAGCAACCATAATAGCACGACTGTTTCAATAATATTAGATAAGTAATGTAAAGAAAGCCGTCAATTTACAATATACTTTTATAAGGTACCTACTAGATATTGTATAGGTTGTATATTTATAAGGCGGAAGAATTCTTATACAGGGTCGCTCATTTACAAGAAAGTTTTAAACTAGAAGACATACGAAGATCTATTCTTAGGAATCACGTTGTCGATTTTAGTAACAAGAAAATTCTTTTGAAAAAAAAACTGACACTATTTCTATTCAGAAATCGTCTTACGAAGTAAATGTTTCTATGTAACATGATGAATTAATATTTTCACGCACTTTCATTTATTTTAGTAGGTCTTGGAAGTGACCACTGTTTTTTTAATACAATATTCGAACGTTTTTGTTTAATTAAAGAATGCAATTTTTCATACTTCTTAAGAACAGAACTTTGAGCAGCCTCTTTAGTTGTACCTACAGATTATTTACTTTTTATACGTTATTTATATTTTGATAATATATTTTTATATCGTCAAAGGAGTTTTTGTTATGACTGTGCATTGGCCACATTCGTTAAAGTTATAGTAAATATATTATTTTTTCGATCCTGCCGCGTTTCCATCATCACAGAGACCTTACTACCTCGAACTAGGTAGGCAAGTTATACTCTTGCCCCATACAGTCCACCAACTTCCACTATCTATCATTTATTACTGCCAAAAAAATACGCAAACAATATAGATCATTAAAATAAATGACAAACACTACTAATTAAATATCACTAAGAAAAATGCTTATCTGCCATTCCTGTGTCCAAGGGTCAAATTTTGTCTAAACTTTCATCTAAATTGATACAGATGAACCTCAAAACGTGAAAAGAAACCTTCAAATCGATAAAAATATGATAAATTGCAAACGCTTCGGGAAATATCGCAATCCCTTCTCATAGCGCGTACTACGTCCCTACTTCATTTGGCCGATTGAGATCAAGTACGAATAACATTAGTGAATCTATACATCTACAGTACCATTATAAACTGAACTTCGTACGTACGAATATCACATACAATCCGAGGTCGATTTATAACTTCTAAGGCTGGACATTGCAGTCATTCACTCAGTACTC
The DNA here is from genome assembly GCA_012932125.1 of Conopomorpha cramerella. Lineage (NCBI taxonomy): Eukaryota > Metazoa > Arthropoda > Insecta > Lepidoptera > Gracillariidae > Conopomorpha > Conopomorpha cramerella. The sequence continues at coordinate 4,495 of SJJU01072333.1, forward strand.
ACGTTCCAAATAAACACAAAGCAAAGACATATAACAAATTACCGATTCATGAGAACAATTGAGACTGCGGACTGGCGAATGTACGTTGATAGGGGACTGATTTGTCTATCTTTTTCATATAACAATTAAATTAGTAAATTAAAAAAAACACACCCGATTTCACATGTTCGTGTCGTGCCCTTTCATTTGATGCCCCACTTGAACATCTATATATATAAAAGATAGTCATGTTAGTTACACTATTTATAACTCAAGAACGGCTGAACCAATTTGCTTAAAAATTGGCGGGGAGTTAGCTAAGAACCGGGAGACGGACATAGGATACTTTTTACCCTGATCCTGTTAGTCGCGTAGTTATATAGAGGGTGTTATAGTTTGTATGAAATACTGAAACTACGCGAATGAAATCGCGGGGCGTCCACTAGTATTTGTATAAACTCGAATTTACAGGGGGTCGAGTGTGTTACAATCTCGCCGCTCTGGCATCGTAGCTACAAACGAAGTGCATTGCCGTTTTACTAAGGACTATAGGGAAATGAGAGTAACGAGCAATGCACATAGTTTTATGCTGCGATGCCAGAGCGACGAATCTCGTAACAGACAACAATTCAGTACAATTGATAACATATACAGTGTATGTTAAATGCAGCATTCCTATCCATCGTTCCTGTGTTCGTTAACTTCGTTGTTTGCCCGAACGAACGTAAATTTTCGCGCTATGATACCCGTTTTAAACTTTTTAATATCATGTCAGTGCGCGTTTCCTTAAAAAATGAACAAAGTTACTGTCTGTGAAGAGGATCCTTAAGTAAACACGATAAAACAGATTACGAGTACCTACGTGAGATTAAGATGTATGTACATGTCAGTGGAAATGTCTAAATAAGGACATAATCCCACTGTACAGTCACATTACAAAGAAGAAGATAACACTATATAATTTGTAAGTACATTTTTACGGGCCCGTTGCTGTAGTAGGTAGTCAGCATTTCTGCCTCTATTCCGTAAGACCTTGGGTTCGATTCCCACCGCTGACAGGTAGGTGATGTGCAACCGTACTTGTTGGACGTGTCTAGGTGTTTTATTTATATAAGTACGTATTTAATAAAAATGTATTTAAGTATGTATATTTCATAGTCTGAATTCCATAACACAAAAGTTTTAGCTACTTAATATGGGATGAAGGCAATGTGTGTGTTGTTCTAAAACATTTATTATTATTATACATTGGAACCTAGTTCTAGATTCCAATTTTCATCATCATCATCATCAGCCACATGAAGTCCACTGCTGGACGAGGGCTGCGACGAGAGCCAATGATTTCCATGATACATTAGGGGGAAATGCCAATAATCACCGCGTTTGGCAGGCGGGTTAGCGATCGCACTGTGTTGTGGTTTAACTCACAGAGAGCGCTGCTGCCCGTCCTCTGGAGAGTTCTCTCGGTCGCCTCTTACGACCCCCACGACGGGAAATGTTGGACTGGGATGGTGACATTATGTATTCTATTTGCCGTCACCACACGGTTTATCCCAATATAACAAAAAGCGTATAGAACCTTATGATCAAGAAATAATAATCCTGAGTACTCCTTGACGTAGTTTTTATAAACTCTCGTCATTCAAACTAAAGTTGCTAATGTTAGACGAGAACTAATGATAAACCACGTTTGTATCAAGGCCAAATAGTTCTGATTCTTTCAATGCGTACAAAAGGGCTTTTGTGTAAAGCGCATTTTTTTTTCACTACGATCACTCGCGACGTCGGCGGCGGGGAAACTTCGTGCTTTCGTGACGAAACCATTTCGAACAGGTGCGGCGACGGCCGATTGAATTGTCCGAACCTCGAGCTTTATTTTGGGTAAACATGACACGGCACGTATACACTATTCGAAGGGACAACGCTCCTTACATATTACACGAAAGTAGAGTTCAAATGAAGCTGGTTGCTCATGAACCAGCACGACATTGACCGAGGCACTGCCCGAGTTTCAATCATGAATAGCTCGACCTGAATTGAACGAGCTTGATTGAAATTGAGACGTGAAATGAATTGGCGGAGCGAATGCCCCATCGCATCGCCCCGCGAAAAGATTTATAAAGTGTAACACAAATAAGTATCTACTTATTGTAAATGCAATTGCATTGTTATGCAATAGTGTTCGGCTAGATTTCTCAACGGCCTATTGTTGCGTTGCGATCACCCCCGGAGTGGTGCGCGCGCGCATGCGCGGTGTGTCCCGGGCTGCCGCGGGCTGCGCACCGGCGGCGGCGGCCGCGCAGGCGCAGCCACACTGTTTAATTTTCAATTTAGATCGCAATTTGCGATGCGCATCGCCACACGCCCAAACTCGCATCACTCGCCCCGATAGATTTATGCACCAGCTTTATTTATAACTACTTCACTATAGTGGAATATTTTAAAAAGAAATTAACTCGCGTAAGTTACGATCGTGTTGCGTCCCGGATTCAACTGATAGCAGTTAATGAAAATTGAGTTTTTTAACAAATTCGTCGGCCGGAGGTGGGCCGGTACTACATCGAAATTGATCAGTCGTGACTAATCGCCGGTGTCGAGACCAAATCTCGATTATGTGTACTCTGCGAACAACCTTATCACATTAATTCTACTCTCGGCCGCGTACTAGGAGGCAATTTATCCTTCCCGCACTTAGACCACTTTGTAAGTGTATCGTTTCTTAACGCATAACTGGATGCAACATTGTCCCACAACATTATAATGTGAAATGACTTAGCGCGATAAATAAAAACGTAACTATTCGCAAGCTACCATAGAAGCAGTAAGCTCGTTTACAACATTTAAACGGGACAGATCTGATCACTCTTTCTGTTCATAGGTGCTGACATTTCCATTGGCATTTCAAAGCTAACCGAAGCAATTTAATCAAATATCGCAAATTACTGGTAGCAACGTATTGAACTTTCCCTGCTGCCAACTTAACGTTGATTTGGAATTTAAATTACATGTTCTGTGACCCCGCGCATCGTATATGGCTAGTTGGCTCCGTGCTCCGTTCGATTTATAAGTGAAACCTTTGTATGGAACGAGTTCATTCCCGCTAAAGGTTAATACAGTGATGATAAAATACTGTGGTCTAGTGGTTAGTGGAGTGTTCACTCGACTCGCTATCAGGAGGTTGTCGGTTCAAGTTCTACCAAACCATATATTCTACCAATTCCTTCCTATATTTTTTTTGATTCTACCTTCATCCTTAATACATCTATATATATAAAACAAAGACGGGTTTTTTACAACACTTATAACTCAAGAACGATTCAACCGATTAGGCAGAAAATTGGTGGTGACATAGCTTAGAACCAGGATAATAACATAGAATGCTTTTTAACCCGTTCCTGTGGGACTTAGTGCAGTATAGAGGGTACTATAGTTTGTATGACATACTGAAACTGCGCGAATGAAATCGCGGGGCATCCACTAGTCTACTATATAAAAATAAGTCTGGTTTTCCTCCCTGACGCTATAACTCCAGAACTCACAAACCGATTTCCACGGTTTTGCATTCGTTGGAAAGGTCTCAGGCTCCATAAGGTTTATAGCAAAGAAAATTTAAGAAAAATTTCAACAGAAAAGCGGGAAAACGAAACGAAGCCGTCTGGTGGCGAAACGGAGTTCGCCGTGTTTGCTATTATGTCTATAAATGAAACTTACCTTTAAGATGCAGTTTCCGACAGCCTCGTTCTCCGGCACGGTGATGTTGTAGAAGGACTGGTCGAAGATCGGCTCGTTGTCATTGACATCCAGCACAGTGACTAGAAGGGTCGCGGTGGAGGACAAGGCCGGCTCGCCGCGGTCCCTCGCCACCACCGTCAACCGCGGCATAGGGTTAGTCTCACAATCCACGCGTGAATGCGTCGTCACCAAACCAGAACGCTCGTCTATAGTGAACCATTCCGATTGCGGCGTTGGCAACAGTGAATAACGTATATCCGAATTAACACCCTCATCTGTATCCGTGGCTAACACTTGAACTACCGGCGTACCCGGCGAGGCCGCCTCCGGCACGGTCGCCTTGTACTCCGACTCGCTAAATGTCGGCGCGTTGTCATTGATGTCTGTGACGCGGAGGTTGATGACGCGCGATGCGTGCAGCGGGGGCGAGCCCTTATCGGTCGCCACCACGTTCAGCGTGTACGTCGACTGCAACTCCCTATCTAAAGGCAATGCGACAACGACCAAATAAATGATGTTGTCGTGCGTTCGCAAATCGAAGTGGCCGTCGCCGCCGCTCAGCGTCACGTTCACGTTCGAGTACTCAGTCTTGGAATCGGGGTCGTGGACCGAAATCCTGGCGACGAACTCGTCCAGTTGCGCCGATTCCGATATTTTTGGTGTCGCGTCGTCGCTAAGGAATATCACGTCGATGGTCGGCTGGTTGTCGTTGACGTCTGTCACGCGTATAGACACGAAAGCTGTTGTCTCCAACGGTTGAGCACCCTTGTCTCTAGCAACGACAACTAATTCGTGAAGTTCTTTAGTTTCGAAATCGAGAGCTTTATTCACTGTTATTTCACCAGTTTCCGGGTCTATCCTGAACATGTTCTCTTTGTCGCTTTGTCGGCGATTTATTGAGTATTCTATGAGGCCGTTGTCGCCGGCGTCCACGTCGAGCGCGGACACTCTGAGGGCCGTAGTCCCTACAGTCGCGTTCTCGGGTATCATGGCCGAGTAAGAACTCTCCGCGAACACCGGTGGGTTGTCATTGACATCTAGTATCGTTATATTTACAACCATAGTCCCACGAAGCGGGGGACTGCCCCCGTCCAGTGCCTCAATGAGCAGATCGTAATGATCAGTAGTTTCTCTATCTAAAAACCCATTGATTTGCAAATCTAAATACAACACCCCATCTCTTTCCCTGTGAGAGGACAACCTAAACGCATTGTCAGTGTTACCTGAAACAATGTTGTACCTCTGCGTGTTGTACACGCCCAGGTCCTGGTCACGTGCGGGATTGAGTTTCCTCTTAACGTCACGCGGAGTATTCTCGGAGAATTCCACGTTCATGACGGGTGTGGGGAACGTCGGGGCGTTGTCGTTCTCATCGAGCACTTTGATGACGACGCGTATGTTGTCGCCGCTGGCGGGGATGGCGACGAGTGCGTAGTGGTCCCTGTGTTCTCTGTCTAGCGGCACTTTAGTTCTGATTTCGCCGGTGTGCGGTTCGACTTTGAGGTCGTCGTTGACCGCGCTGCCGGGGACAGGGACGATGGTGTAGGGCGGCGCGGCGTCGGGCAGCTCGTCGCCGAGGTGCGCCACGAAGGTGCCGGCGCGGGCGTTCTCCCGCACCGCGAACTCGCGCACATGCTCCGCCAGCGCCACCGCCACGATGGCCAGGAACACCGCCGCGCGCGACATCGCGCTCTCCGATGTCTTTACCGCACGGACATTGTTCCTACACGAGACCTGCAAATAATATATTACTATTTTAGCAACTACTAATAGTTTTTTTAATGATTATTATAAGAATTAAGTACTGCATTCGCTATTATTTTCACTACATAGATGGTCAAATAAGTGGGTGACATTACCCACACTAACACTACCTACATTAGTCGGCTACAATTTGAACAGTAGAGTTAAGCTTCGAGCGGCTTAAAAATGTAACAGCTGAGATGACCACTTGCCGTCGATGACGCTTGACATCGTCTACTGTTTGCCGTATTGACACGAGGGTCGCAGACCATATACGGTATTGACACACAAGAGAAATGAAATAAATAAAAGTAAAGCCAGGATCGTATTATGCAATTGGTTTAACCAATAGAGAGGTAGCTCTATTTTTATTACGTACTGCTGGATCGTACTGTGGAATTGGATAGAGAGAAGAAAATAAACAGATGGATTACACATAGTACTTAATCAATTTTAGCCGAACAATAAGAACTAAGACTAGTTTGTACGAACATACGTTAACAATATTATCTTCTCAACTGTACGGGACCTACATAATACTCAGAGTCCGTATCGAATATTTACATATAATGAGTAATTTTATACAAATTTTACATTGTTTACGGCAAAGCTTCTGAACTTCAAGACTTAAGTGGCACTGAGAAAATTACAACACGACACGTTCACGTACAAAACGGATCGAAAATCACTTGTATCATTAATAACAGCTTCGCGAAGCACCTGCTAGTTTCGCCGCGCGACTTCGTTTAAAAATTCATCATCTACGATGGTACGAGGAATTCTTTAAAAAGGCACAATATTCCCGATACAAGTTCGCAAATAGAACGACTTTTTTAAATAATAAAAAAAACAAGCTGAATAAGTAATTAAGCGACTGCGTTTGCACAAGTTTATGTTAACCTTAACGTCCAAGATCACTGTATGCAGCTTTTTGTTCCTTTACAACTAGTTGAGAGTCCACATATAATTTAATGTAAAATCGTTAACAGAAACTTAAGCATCAGCTCATATAGTTAATTAACATTTTGCTCAGATATATGTCGGGAGTGTACGACGCTGTACCTACTCTGTGCTTCGACTCTTTATTATTATTCACGTCTTGATTACCACCAGTTAAGGTTTAATGAATTGCTAAATGTATCATTACGTCGATGATAGCCGATGGTATTGGTGTCGATGTTCGATTCTCAGTTTTGTAACGTAGCTGTTACAATGTGTGAAAACGTATCGTCTAGGGAACGTTAAGAGTAAATATCCTCTATAGAGGAGCGAGACAAAGATCGTCTGTTCGTCTTGGCTCATTTTTTTTTCCCCCGGCTCTACCTGCCGGTATTTTTGATACGGGGTTTCGTCGATCCGACCCAACAAAGGGAACACTCTACGCCCAATGGAATGCCTCGGTGTGTCGTTTTGTTTGTTGCCACACGCATTTCACAAAGATTTTACATGTAATATCCCGATTAAAGAGATTTAAAACTATTAGCAAGTGTATTAATACCGTTTCGGCTTGGACGTGATGGTGGTTTTTGTGGTGTTTTTTTTTTAAATATTAACTTGCAATGTTCCTAGACCGATCTGTATTCTGTCAACGTCGTAGAAGTTTTTTTTTTATTACGTGTGTGAATGAAAAGGTAGCCAGTATGTAGGTTTTATTAAAATACGGCCTTAAGAGACCCAGTGTAACGAGTTTGTTGAAAAGTACGACATTAAGCTAGATGTGGTAAACAGTGTACGTAAGCTATTACTATTAGGCAATACGAGCTAGACGCCGGCTCACCACTAGCCACCCACTATCGCTATGATCTTAATTTAATTCGCCTCTAAAAATCTCGACCTCTCCCCGGGCCTGCATTTGACTAATAAATTCGGTATTTTATTACGAACAGCACATTTTTAAAGTGGTGTAAAAAGCCTCTCGAGAAATGTACCGGTTTTTATGGCAGTAACGTTTGAACAGTCGGGTTTTAATTGTCCAATTTCAGAAGCTGGTCCGCATTCTTATAACTGTTAGTAAAGACAAAAATCTCCGATTGCTAATAAGTTGGAAATGCAAATCATAATGGCTCCGCAAGCTCTTCGGAACACTATCGCAATGGCCGAATCTCCGAAGAAGTCAATAGTTTTTTGTTGCACCGTCAATACGTCGTTGCAAGGCATTTGGCGCAAGATCGCGTTTCAATAGAGAGTATAATTTCTCCGAAACGACGAGGCAATCGTCGAGTTCCTTCGCGAGAGGTAAAAGAAAAACTGATTTCTAACAAATTAAATCGAACAATGCCGAGGATGCGGCGGCCGCGCGCCTCCGACCTCCGAAAAATAACATCACTTCCACAGTAATGCGGCGAACTGAGTGACTTATTACCACAATTTTCGAGCGCCTACGCCGCGAAATTCCGCATTTGAACACACTTTTTTATCAATTTACTCCTTTTTATTTTTTTCGAGTAGATACTGGCCAGTCGGTTTGGTTTTAAAGTCTCTTCGATTTTTTTTTTATAACGATTTTATTATATTCACCATAAAAGTGCACCGTATCTTTATATTCTTTATACACCCTGAGAGCTTTTAATAAACGGATCAGTCAGCAATCATACTGGATAAAACTTTTTTCATAACCACACTTATCAGTCAATACCTTCGTGTCTGATACTAAAGTTTAATAAAAACTTTTTGCGTATGGTCATTAAAGCTTTTTATGTTCTCTTCACTGAGTCATGTAACGATCAATTTCAGAACGGCTCGAGTCATAATGAACAGAACTTACAAGTGGAATAAGGATTGTGTAGTAGTAACGATATCTATATAGTAAAAATAAGCTTATTAAACGAATACTTCAGCCACAACCATAAAAAATAGTGTCAGCAAAAAAAATTAAAACCAATCCTTAAAAACTGAATGCAATCTCAATAAAATCGAAAGAACTCTACATAAAGTCCAAGTACACTTTTAAGGCTCCAAATAACCAAGTCATTCAACCAATTTTTTTCTCAAGAGCGCGGCGGCGGCGGCGACGACGCAGTCGCGTTTGTGTGTCGTATTTTAGAAATATAATTAATTTTACGAGTTTGAAACTGTACATGATTTATTTAACACATTTCCCCAACAGAGGAAGGGCAATTATAATATATATTCGCGAAAAACATCTCCAATACGCAAGAACTGGCTTTCTACTTCGACTTCAATTGCCAATAAGTATATAGCTTAAAAGCTCTACGTATATATCTAGCACTTTATCTTTCCAGTCAACCTGAAAATGCTTTTACAATCCTTCGGAAAGTCAATTAGGATACACGGACTAGTTATGAATGAAATAAGATTGATATAACTAAAAAGTAAATATTTTTCGTCCGTGTAGGTAAAGAACAGTTTATTTTATACGTATTGATTTACAATACAAACAATTATACACCGGTATGAAAAGTCAAAAGACTTTGCACCTAAAATAATATTTAGACTACAATATTTACTGAAGCCGCCTAAAAGTACAATCAATATCCTAAACTAAATCTTTGCCAAGGGAAGTATGAAAAAACTCAACTAGTAAAGTAAATAATATAAGACACAATGTGTACTTTTTTAATATCACATGTGTCATATTCTTATTTCCCAAGAGCTTGTAGCGTGTGTATTTTAGTCGAGCTGCTTTGCATTGAATGCGATTGTTATCAGGAGCTTTATGGTTAGAAGTTATCATCGCGGCGACCGGCCTCTACGGCACGAGATATTTCTCGATACTGTAACGTATATTAAAGAAAGTCCCTTTTTTCTCTTTTGAACTGGAATTCTTCATTCACAACGTAAAAGCTCTACATAGAGCTTTTTATTTTTACTTTTATTTGAAGCTATAACAACCCGCGGAAAACACGTTTACCCGATAATCTAGAGACTCAAACCCTAAGGTGGTTTGAGGAGATATTACAAAAATAACTCGGAACAGTTATTCTGTTGGTATAGTAATACGGCCGCATACAGTGAACTAACGCTACGAACGAACACACAGCCTGCGCACGCGCCTCCACTTTCAAGTTGTTGTGCATCGACAGCACTTTCCACCGACACCTACAAGTTTAACTTAGCACTTTGTTTTAACTGCACAGTGCCTAACAACTTATAACCTATGTGACTCTACATATGACATAGGAACAAACCTCCAAAATATCCTTTAGAGAAACAACACTGAAACGAAATGTTACGAACACATAACCAAATCCACATTCACAATCTAAGATGTATTATTCAATGGAACAAGAGCACAACACCACTGCAATCCCTTTGCAATTCACGTCACTGAAAAACCGCGCGTCTTTTTATATTGTGGGTTACTTTTGACAGTTATTTCATTTTATAAGAAGGAAGGTTTTGTTACGCGTGGACAGAGGCGTGCGTTCGGTCGGCAGCCCGCTCGGTACTGGCTTGCGCCGGCGGCGGCGGCGGCGGCGGCGCGGGAGGGGAGCAAACAGGTTGAGCTCGCATACCGTGCGGACGCCAATTTTCGTAGCTCTCGGGATGTAAGGACGGGGTATGTGAAGTGATCCACGGATGCTGCGCCGGAGGAGGCATTTTTTGGTAGATTTGGCGCGCTCACTTTCGTGAGCACGGCGTTTTCTCATAGAGATTCTGTTGCCACAATCCGATGTGCGATTAGATCTTTAATGTCTTTTAAGAGCTAATAAGTTTTTAATTAGTAATACTTGACATGTCTTTTTTAGCGATTATTTCGATCAGATATAACTTTTTTAATTTCACTGTCTGTAGTATCTCTAGATTTATTTATTATGTTGTAACTTGTATATGTTTCAAGTGAATAAAAGCGAGTTGGGAGTTGCCACGTCCTCAGCATCGCAGCTCGCGGTAGGCACGCATAGCTCTGCAGGATTGGCGGTTGTCATCGGCCCGAACGGTAGCCGCCTTTGCGACTCCAAGTATCGACTCCTATTGACTTTCGTCCTTTTTCACTTAACTTCAATGAGATGAGACGAAATGTGAGAAATCTTTTTATTGTTCAACATTTTTGTCATAATATGTACGTTTGTGCACGTTAATTTTAATAGTGTTAAGATGTAGAGACAAAATTCGAAATATTTTTTCTTATGTAAACAACGTCATGCCCGTCTGCCAAAGGGGTGGGCAGAGGCAAACGATCCAGGTACATTTCAATATCGTATAGTGTACAATTTTGGAAGAGGAGATTTGTCAGGATTGTGACAAATGGAGGTCCATATCTCTGTCTACCCATCGGGGGTATGACGTATATGTATTTTTTTGTACAGATGCAATACAATAAATTCTGGAGTCATGTATCACCACTTGCTGTGCCCAACAAAGCTCATGATGTTGTACTGCCTATAGTCTGTACTAATGTTCCATCTTAACATTGTGAAATGCAATAAAGAATTGAGTATTGAGATGAACAGATCCTATGAGCAAAATGTCCGAGTGTGTAAAGTAAGTAAATGTCTGAAGGTCGCATATTCCTCGTACTTAATCTATCACTCCTGCAACCCTGTCATAAATTAACTCTATAATGATAGTTTCCCGCCAGTCTAGATATTTCAACCCCAACACGTCATAAAAGATATTATTAGGCGACGAACTGGCCTCTTATCTTCAAGAAAAAAATTTGGTCTTTTTAAAAGCCCCCTTTTTTTCAGGAAAATGCTTATTATAGCCAGTGAAACAGCGGAATGGTATTTGGCACTTTTATAAATACCGGATGAAACCGGACTTTGCTAGTGTTAAAATAAAACTATAATGAAATAGATATCCTTGCGACTGAAGTATAGTACAAAAGACATCAACGCGTTACCTGAACTTGTGCCGCGTGATAAAAAAATATCTACACTTTCTTCCGTCTTACACTTTCGTGCTATCTCTTTCTGAAGTTTAGCAACCGAAAGAAACAACACTATTGTCATGCCACAACTAAAACAAACTAACAATTTTTTGTGATAAGTCCAGTATAACTTAGGAGCGTCAGTGGACCAGTTGGTCGGATACTTGACTTGCAATTGTGAAGTCACGGGCTTGAGTCCGGCTGTTGGACGTGTAACAATGGGACTCTTTTTCAGAGCCTATGTACGCAACGCAACGCGGGCACGGTGTAGGATAACCCGCACACCACAAGGTGTGTGAACCCTATAAACGGCGATGGGCTCACCCCCTGTCACGTTGGGTTAAATACGCTGGGTAAACCGTAACCCCCTTACCAATAAACGCGTTGTTACTTACACAACGGTTATTGCAGGTCTACTTGAACTGATTATTCCGTATTTGACATACAACTGACAAGTTAAGTTGAGCTTTACATATCTTGGAAATAGCAAATCCGCCATTATTGGTAGGTAGGCCCTAAGTATTTGCGCCTCTGCCTACTCCGCTTTGGGAATAAATGACGTGAAGTATTTATGTTACTTCAGTGGTTGCCTATCATTAAGGCTCACTTACCTGTTTTTTATTGTCCTTTTAAACGTATGTTTAGTGTAAGACCTAGTTGGTTATCCTTAATAAAATAGAAGTTTATAGTGTACGCTGTTTAAGTTGAACGGTAGAGTTCCAAAATATAGTATACAATAAATAAATACACTTCACGCCTTTTAATCCCAAAGCGGGGTAGGCAGAGGCACTTGCTAAAGCAAATGCCCACGGTTCACCAAGCGTATTGAACTCAACGTGGGGGCAACAGGGGGTGAGCCCATCGCCGTTATAGGGTTCACACACCTTGTGGTGTGCGGGTTTCATCACGATGTGTCCTTCACCGTACGAGCGTTGCGTTGCGTACATAGGCTCTGAAAAAGAGTCCCATTGGTACACGTCCAGTAGCCGTACTCGAACCCGCGACCTCCCGGTTACAAGTCAAGTATCCGACCAACTGGACCACAGAAGCTGTCCCAAAATATGTATATCTAGTTAGTTTACTTCTTTGATTTGGCGAGTGAGTTGGATTAGTAGTTAGGACACCAGCCACTAGGGCAGTCGAGGGTTCGATTCCCCGTTCCGACGTAATGCTTTAGTAATGATGACATTTTGATGTGTTTGTCGGAGTGTTTTAACTATCTATGTATTTAAATATGCTTTTGTAAGTATCTCAATCTATCACACAAATTGTACAGGTTATCCTAATGTAGGGACAGGTGTGCCGTGTCTGTGGAGTCCTATGATATTATTTGCATTACGCATTATTAAGGTTATTATAAATGTTTTTCTACACACATCAAAAGTATAAAGTACTTGATCCCTAGCAAGTACATTTTAGAAGATTGCAATCAAGAATATTATTTTACAAAAACTGAATTCATTCATAATTCATTCAATTCAAGTCATTGATACAGGCATGGGGAATTAGGTAGGAGACCAATCCAGAAGATTTGATTTGATTTAAATAAATTAGATTTTTTTTAGAGCTAAAAATGTTCTTGATCCCTAGACACTTTTTATGTGTGTATTTGCATTACGCATTATTAAGGTTATTATAAATGTTTTTCTATTTGTATTCGTTCATGTTGTTGTATTATTTTAATACTGACCCGCAACTATCTTCTTCCATGTTGTGAGGTTGATTCGTAAAGAATACTTGTATTGAGTTCACCCATTGTATTTTTGGTGCATATTAAATAAATTCTTCACTTCTAGAAGATAGTACCTAATGAACAAGTGTGCTCCATCGTAGATCACATCGCTGCTTAACATCAGGCAGGATGGTGTTCAAACGATTGTTCATAGTGATAAAAAAAACTAGGATACCCTGTACTAGCCATACTGATATACTTATATTAATACCAGACACCCAGACACACACAACGAATGCCTCAGCTCATCCGTGGCGGGAAACGAACTCGCGACCGTCGTCCTAGAGGCAGATGGCCGGACCACTAGTCCATGTAGCCAGACATGTTGACCACTACACCAACACGTCCGTCATATGCCAAACGGAAACGGGAAAACCTACGGGTTACACCACCGAAGTGCATCTAGTTAATACTCGTAATATTTAAAAGAGTCTCCTATACAAAAAACCAATAAAAGCGACCTTTGCTCAAACGAGGCATAATTCTTAAGACAATGCCATATCGCAATTAAAATTGTAAGCTCTCATAAAGTTATCTGGTTAATGTAATATGAGCTTTGAGTAAAAAATAAGGGTAGAATGCAAAACGGGTTCTTTTTTGCTAAAGCGCGTGAGCGTTTATAAAAGTATAGCTTATAAAAGTTATTTTCAAACAATGAACGACTTGCGGTTATAAAGGCGTATTAGTTTTCAACAAACCTCTGTATTCCCTTAACTAATCCCGCGGGATTGTCGGGATATCTCTTTTATTTGTACCCGAGTAAGTCTCTAGGTCAAGTAGAGTGCTCTGCGTTTGTGTAAAATCGGCATCGTGTTTTAAATCGGTTGAGGTAGACTATTATTATAACTATACATTATGGCGGGTTGAGGTAGACTATTATTACAATTATAAATGATGGGGAGTGGCCGCTGTCACGTTGGGTTAAATACGCTTGGTGAACCGTGGGCATTTGCTTAGCAAGTGTCTCTGCCTACTCCGCTTTGAGATTAAATGATGTGTATTTATTTTTAAAATACCACGCAGACGTTGTATTGCAAAATACATTATTAACAGTGTTTTTCTGCTGTTATATGCAAGCCTGTCCCCAGCCCAAATTTTCCCGTCGTGGGAGTGGGGCGACCGGGGGAACTCTCCAGAGAACGGGCAGCAGCGTTCTCTGTGAATTGAACCACAACACTACTACGATCGCCAACCCGCTTGCCAAGCGTGGCCATTATTGGCATTTTTATTGGAGGTTTTTTTTTTTATTGCAAACATCCAAGCGTTTGAAATATCCATGTGGAAAGACTTGAGTATGTGTTTCCTGCGCAATATAGTCTATAGGTCTTCAAGCTACGGATAAACAGGTATTTAGAGAACACATGTGCTCCATCGGCAGTAGACCACATCGCTGCTTAACATGAGGCAGTCATCATCAGCCACATTACGTCCACTGCAGGACGAGGACCTCCCCCAATGATTTCCGTCATTTGGGGGAGAAATGCCCCGCTTGTAATCGCCACGTTTGGCAGGCGAATTGGCAATCGCAGTGGGGTTGTGGTTTAACTCACAGAGAACGCTGCTGCCCGTCCTCTGGAGTTCCTCGGTCGCCTCTTACGACCCCCACGACGGGAAAAGCTGGACTGGGATGGTGACACATGTATTCTATTCGTGACCACACGACAGTATGGTGGCCAAACGCTTGTTAATAGTGCATTAAAAAAAACATCATGCCTGGTGTTAGTTAAGCGATGTGGTCTATGATGAAGAACACTTGATTATATGGAACACGCTTTCCTACATTGTATGAAAGTGCTAAATGCATCCCGCTAAATGTAAGCAAATTCCGCATGCATGATGAAATTCAGGACGATGCTAAA
>SJJU01072334.1:0-34567 GCA_012932125.1 Conopomorpha cramerella
AGCAAGAGATAGACACAGAAGATGACAGAGCGCGAATGAGGAAGAGTGTCCCCAGAGTGGGATAAGGAAATACCTATACCTATAAGGGAGTGACTGGAAAGAAAAAGGCATGGTTGGATGTGTTGGCCACAAACGCCAACACCCAAGCAACAAGGGAGTGTAAGGGTGAAAGTGACAGGAAACTGTCACATAACAAAGTACTTGAAGAAAGTGAAACAACTGATAGTGATAGTGCGTAAGAACAATTGAAGAAACAAGAATGAAAAAAGAGGTTCTCTAACAACTTCCAAAATAATATAAGACAGAAAAACGAAAGATAATAGAAATTATAGTTATAGGTAGATGGAAGGAATACTTTGAGAAAATGTTTGAATGTAGCAAGGAGTCGATTTTAGCGGCTTCTAGACGTTGTTAATATGAATGGCGAAGATACTGGAGGGAGGATGGAGGTATCATAGAGCTAGGAGCTAGGATGTAATTTGGTTTTGTCCGCCTTCGTCGACTTAGGACATCGCTTACGATCGCCAGGAATGAGTTATGGAGTTTTCTGCTGTCTCGGTTCTTGCTAGTCATAAAAAATAAGGTAGGTATACCCACTTACATGTCGTTTAGAACAAAGTAGGACATCTATAAACATTATTATATGTAAGCATATAGTATATGCTATGTATTACATACCCTCACGTCCCTAATCCCCTAGAGGGGGTGGACAGAACCCTTGGCTTCATTTAACAAAATAAGTCAATATGCAATGTACAGCTTGGCAACTTTGCGTGTTTTACTTTTTTTAATATACTTGATATTTTATCTTTTTCTGGTGATAGGTGAAAATAATTAGAAAGAACTACAACAAGACATCAGTAAAGTACAATAAAAAAACATTATACTTTTATCAAGCTTTGATTTTTTTTAACACAATAAACAAGCGTTTAACCACCATCCTGCCTCATGTTAAGCAGCGATGTGGTCTACGATGGAGCACTTGTCCATTAGGTACCTATTCACCCACGACTTCAGACAGGCCTTCAGACTGTACGGCGCAGGAAACACAGACTCCGACAAGTCATTCCACATCCTGGCGGTTCGCACTATGAAAGTAGACGTAAAAGTATACTCTTTATTGCACACTGTACATTACAAAATGTAAAACTAACAATGGTAAGATTTGCGATTGCTCCCAGGTAACCTAATTAATTTATAACGGAAGTTAACATATAGTGTAATGGGTAGTGTG
This sequence comes from Conopomorpha cramerella, assembly GCA_012932125.1. Lineage (NCBI taxonomy): Eukaryota > Metazoa > Arthropoda > Insecta > Lepidoptera > Gracillariidae > Conopomorpha > Conopomorpha cramerella. Next base: position 1,235 of record SJJU01072334.1, read on the forward strand.
TGTCGCTATCCGGCTTTGTGTTTTACTACTTATAAGTGCTATTATATTAGCATTTTTATTACTAGCTAGCTACTACATTAGCTATAATAGAACCGATAATCACTGAGGAAAACGAGTTCTCGAGGGGAGACTGCGTCTCGGCAAACGGAGTGTAGGACAAGGTGGACTGACGATATGCGCAAGATGGCTGGCGGAAGCTGGATGCGAGAAGCCGAAACATCACAGTGGCGTGCAATTGGAGAGGCCTATGTCCAGCAGTGAAGATTGTGATGAACTATATACCATGCATTCAAAATAGACATGGTCAAAAGCACGTTTCATATGTACGGTCCATGACCGATATACAACAGTCTAAATACTTGAGCCAGAAGATAGCTTTGTTCGTTTCTCTTTCCTCAAGCACAGATCTCTTCTCAAGTATTGTTCGTCCCGCTTTAATCGTGAACGTGTAAAAGAGATAAACTATACTCAAGCGACACATGAGTACAAAAATTATTGTTACGGAATACGAGCCTCACTGTGCTTGCTTGTACCGCCAAAGGCAGGTAATCAGTTTGTCTTTATTGTTTCTTCATGATGAATCATCGTTTTTCAGCTGTTTTTCTAAAAAGTAATCCAAGAAAATCTTCTTTATCGCCTTCAAGTGTTAATACTTAGTTTGTTGTTTTTAAATAAAGTCCCTAGATTATAGACACCGTTACTAGTATAGTAACATACCGACCTATCTTAACACAAGGGGTAGTAACATCAATCAGCTAGCTAGCTAACTACAGGATTCCAAATATGTAAAGTTAGAAATTAGTTTTTTGTGTTCTTAACTTAATCAATCGAAACACTTGATTAGTGCTGTGGTTTGGCTATCAAAGCTAGCATGCGCAGTAGCGTGTAAAAGGAACCCGAGCAACGGTCAATCTTAGAAACGTTGTTGGGCTCGTCTATGACGACAATGCAGACAATTAAAAAAATGTCTCCATTTAATGTTTCTGTTTCTGGCTCGGGAGATGACATTTTGGCTATGACTATCGTTAAAGATTATCTCAGCGGATTACTGTGTGAGGACGAGGTAAACGCTAGAAGAATTCAGCTGGGTTGGGCAGCGTTTGGAAAGTTACGTCGAGTCTTAACATCAGCGATTCCACAGTGCCTGAAGACAAAAGACACAGAGCTGAGACGTGGACACTGACGGCACGGCTGGCCCACAAGCTCAAAGTCGCACAGCGTGCTATGGGCTATGCTATGCTCGGCATTTCTTTGAAGGATCGAATCAGAAATGAAGTGATTTGGATAATTTTTTTTTTTTGTTGAATAGAAGATATTTCAAAGGTGGTCCCAAGATAAAATAATCATGGTTTGATGATGGCAAACCAGACGAATCGAGGGGAACTTTAAAAAATCGTATTGTTGACTACATATTATTATTACTACTTGAAGTCGGTTCTATTTTTCTTTAAAATTATTTACTTTACACAATGTAACACTTCTATCATATTGATGTTTTAGTACCTAACACAGCTAGTGTCATCAACACTGGTAGACCAATTTTTGCGTACAGAACTTATACTTTTCTTCACGGCTGAAAAGCTTAGATATTTACATAGATTTCCGCAAAAACGCATTATTTTTAAAGCCTAGTGAGGTGGGGTTATTTGTTCGAGAATCGATGCGAATGCTCCGCAACGCCTCAATCCATGGATCATCTGTCGTCTGCCTTGCCTCGACACCTGCACGCTGCAGGACTGCTGCTGTGCATGTGGCCAAATACTGGTGACAGAACATTTGAGGACACACAAGCTGTCGACTCGAAAAGAAGAAGAAAAAGAACAGATCTTAAAATACACACAACCTACACCTTAAAAAATATTAATCCATCAACAACTGCGAAATTCTTGCCGAAATATAATAAGTAAATGTGAAAAATTGAGAGCAAAATTAAACAAACTGTCAGGATCTACAAACAACCTACAAATATACTAATACTAAACATGAATTCTTCTGTCTCTGTTCCCTCAGTATCGCTTTGTAATTATTTATTAACAAATATTGCTATCACTCTTTATTATGTACCTACCTAAGTATGTTAATTATTACTTTATAATATATCATCGCGCTTTTTTTTCGCTTTGATGTTGACTAAGCAGACAAATAAATTTTCTTTGTGATACAATCAATACAAATTAAAAATCAATGTCATAGTCAAAATCTACAGTAGGCAAACAACATAATATCCGGGGTATGCAAGGTGGAGAGGGGAACCGACACTAGTACTATACTACCTACCTAAATGCCCAGACCAACCAATCCCGTCCTGGGGGACGTACGAGGCCACTCTCTAGAAGACGGCCAGCAGCGCTCTCTTTGAGTTAAACCACAACGCTAGGTCCCACTGATCAGAATGGGATTCTTTTTGAGAGCCTATGTCCCTATGTCTTACCGTGAAGGACAACTTCGTGATGAAACCCGCACACCACAAGGTGTGTGAACCCTATAACGGCGATGGTCTCACCTCGTATCACTTGGGTTAAATACGCTTGGTGAACAGTGTGCTATTTGCTTAGCAAGTGCCTCCGCCTATCCCGACCTGGGATTGAAAGGCGTGAAGTGTATTTGTTTTTTATTGCTGGATTCCTCTCTCCGGATCGTGTGACTAATCCACCACCATTTGCATTGTGCAATCTCCTCCCCAATAGGTATTTGACCACACGGGCACAATGGGTCACATAGGTCCTCGTTAGGTCTAGTGTTTGGCCAGAATACGCGGAGGATATACCAGAGATTGATTAAGGAACACTTGTAACACATCAGGCAGGATGGTGATCAAACGCTTGTTCATAGCGATTTAAAAAAAAACTTGTAGTTTGTTCGTGAGACCCTTTGTCACTCTCCAAGGCGAGCATCGCGTTCCAATGGCGGCATGTAGGAGGTCGTGTATAATCATGGAAATCTTTGGGGGAGGCCCTTGTCCAGCAGTGGACGTCATGTGGCTGATGATGTCCCGATGCAAACTTTTTAAATTTGCATAATAAAACTCCTACGTTCACATCTAACGGTAGAAGGATTGCCTTTTTGGTGAACGTTATACAGCTTAACAATAATAGCTTTGTAGGTACGTAAGTATGTTACTAAATACATACATTAACATACAATGTGTTGCTTATCAATAATAGTCATCTCATCGCCATGAATTGACACAGCAGTTAGGTAGGTAGTAAAATTCTAAACGAGTGTGTCATTAAAAAAAAATACCCACAAACAAGCTAATCCGTAGACGAACAATAATCGGTTAACGTACCTAGATGTATCTTTCGTTTAACGCTATCTTTGACAGATTGATTTTCGTAGAAAACTCCCTATTGACACTTTGGTTGTCCGGCGCCTGCGCCGTTAACTGCTAAGACTGTGTAATGAACGAAAGTTTAACTAAACAAATTTTGCCGAAATTTGGTGCAGAGATGGGTAGATGCCACGACGACATGCCTGAGGTGCTATAGGACATATAATCAATCCGAAAATACCCACGACAACTGGATCACCTACAGGTACGATTCACCGTAGGGAACAACTATTCTATCACACAGTACTAGTCCAGGCGCGGTGGTTATGCTGTAAGACCTCACGAAATGACACCGCTTGCATCTGTCCACCTCTGTCCTTGAGTCCGAAGGTCGAGCGCACTTTTGTGCCTAGGCATATATGCCTGAGATGTGCCTAGGCATATATGTACACATAAGCCTGAGAATTGTTACTAAAGTATTTTTTATCCTCCTATACCTTCAATCTGACATTTTTTTTATTGTAAAAGGATAGCAAGCTGAACCGAAGTCAAGCATTGGACGAGTACCTTGCTTAATTAATTTCCCACAATTCACCAAACCACCAGGTTCTATTCCGACAGAAAGGGAAGAGAGAGATTTAATTTAAACAATCATTAGAAACATCTGGATGTTCGCGTCTCTACGCAGATAAGGCCGCGAAGCGTCTGCTTGATAACGATGAAAGGCTGTTATCTAGAAAAACTGTTGATATTTATTTTTTCCAGGGATTTATTTCACCGTCTCCTCGTGAATTTGCAATAGGATTAGTTTATCACACTTCCTCGGCGGTGATGGAAATGTGTTATCGGACGGAGGCTTTGTGCGCGCACGCATGTGCCGACAGACCAGCACCCGCATGAAACCCATGTGAAGGGGGCGTGAAGAAATGCTGGCCTCCTATTGGCTGAAAACGGAGGCAACACTCTGTATCACCTTGTGCGTGATCTTTCAAACAATAGATTGTTACTACTCGGTATGGATTTACCAACTTTATCAAGGCTTAACATGATGTTTTCAAGTGGTAACGTTGAATGTAATATGCAGTTAAGACTCTTACTCATATAACCTGCTGGTAAGATCCATCTGTCTGTCTGTGTGTACGGAAGTAGATTATGAAGGTCCTTACAAATTCTTTCTAATCTAAAATATCGAAGTAAGTCTACCTCGTTTGTCGTGTATGCCGGTTACCCAACCTGCTGTAGGATCCAGTTTTTTTGTGTGTATTTAGCTTGTGCTTATTGCAAATGCAATCCGGAATTAAAAGTGTCAGACAGCTGCACTGATCACAATCGCATCACAACAAATAGTTTCTCAAAACTGCAGTAACAATCTTTAAAAAAACATAGCTGGTAATGGGCAGGCAGGGCACATTACTACCTCGTAAGATCGATGACCTGAGTCTTAAAGTGGCCACGGTAGACCTCTAACAAGGTGCTCCGAAGATTACTTAAAATCGAAATAATAAATGAATAGAAATAATACGTTTGTCAAAATATTAAACCTACATAGATAAACCTACTTACATAGCAAGTAGGTACAACGAAATCAATCTGATGTAAATGAACCACTTGTGCAACATACAGCCACTACACTTGCTACCTACCTAGGGCGACACCGACACGTTTCTCTGAAGCAATTAAGATATGACAAAGGTTTTACAATAATAAGATGTTGATAAGACCTAAGTACTTACTTTACTTAGGTTGTTACCTACTGCTGCAGTCGTGGTGCGAAGTAATTAAAATAGTAACGTGCCAACGCTGAGCCCCTATAACGATGCTATTTTCTTTTTATTAGCCTGTTTCTGTGTTCCACTGCATGGGCAAAGACCTCCCTCTATTCCCACCACTCCTTCGGATTTTGAGCCATCTGTTGCCACCTCTGCACATATTTGTCCAATTATGTGGCCAACACCACCTGCTGATGAACGAACGAGGCTCTGGCGCACACCCCGTCAACACGCACTGGACCAGCGTGACGGTGGTCCAATGGCCTCTATGACTAACGCACTCCTACCACGGCCCCGAGTGCCTGGAGTCGTCCGGTGATGACGAACGGCTACGCGCTGGAGCATGGGTTGCAAACAATTTTTGAAAGCCGTCTCCCATTCTCTGCATTCATTTCTATTTTGGGCCACCTCGCACCACCCCGACAGGTGTCCAGGTCATCGTGCCATCTTCTCCTGGGTCGGCCTCGCTTCCTGTGTCCGTCGGCGGGAACGCAATCGGTGACGATTTTCGCCCACCGGTTGTCCATAGGTACGACTGACGTGACCGGCCCACAATTCCACTTCGGAGACGTATGACGGTTCTATGAGTTTATAATGAAGTTATAGTTTTCTCGTAATGAAAAATAGCCGTGTATGAAGAGTGAAAAGACCATTTCCAGCTCCATAGGGCGGAATTTTCTCCTTGTATAACGAGTTTATTGGACCTCAGGGGTTTATTGAACTATGTAAATATTGTCTGTAAAAATATTGTAATAATACCTATGCAGTATATGAACACTGAATAGTCAGTAATCAAGGGGCACCAGCCAAGTCGAGCGCGAAGTAAACAATCTTCCGTAGCCGTATCATCCGGTACTGAAAGAATTTCGCCGCATCTCGGGCCCTTATTTGAGAACGCAGAAATGTTCGTCATCCAGTAAAGTATAATCACATACTTAACCCAAAGTCTGTAGGTAATTTAGTTTGGAAAGCGAAAGCAAAGTTTCACATTTTTGACAGTCACTCATTCATGATCATAATGGGTAATTTTCAGGGCCCCTGTTTGTCTTAGTTATGACAGATGGCGCTAGTTGCATTAGGGGGACAAACAAATGTCAACAAAATTACTAACTTCAAGCAGTCCGTATTGAAGGCGACAGTATTTTTTTTTATTGTTTGTCTACATGTTACAAAAGTGCCTGAAGACTAAATAACTCACCCAAATAATAAAAAAACGCACTAAAATACATATAACTGACAAAAGTCCCCCTGGATATCTACTGGCTACATCTAGATAAGAAACTTTTGGAGTTTGAAAATTCCCCATAGGATATACCTAAAGGTACCAGTCGGCCAAAAATCTGAGGTGCAAGGAAGAAGCCTCCCCGAGTGACGCATTAATAATATGAGCGATACCACAATGAATAATGCAGCGAACTTATGTCCGGCGCACCCTGCAGCCCTACGAGAACAAAATGAACAAATACGCGCTGTGATTAGTTACTATGTCACACATAGTGCGACTTACCTTGTTTCAACCAATGGCAGTGCCGCATATGTCTTGTCATGTCTGTCTTGGAGGGTTTTGTTAGGATGGCTAGGCAGGCTTTAGAACCAACCTACAGCCTGGCTAACACTTTCAACAGGATGGCATGTGAACGGTCCTTTTCAGAACCAAACGAACGACCCTTTTCAGGACCACAGAAATGGACCTGAGGTTACAAACGCTGCCGACTCGAAAAGAAGAGGAGAAGCCACGAATCGGGTGGCACTTAAGGTTGGAACTCTTGAGAATGTTATTAGACAGTATGGCAGACATTAGACGATACGTTTTGATCTCAGTTTTACCACAGTCATGATTGCGATTGACGGATTTCCTATCGTCTAATATAGTGAATGATGTTTTAATTAGTATTAGTAGTCATTCCATAAATCATGACTGATGGAATTGAATGACGCTTGCATGAGCGTCTAATGTCTGCCAAGCCCTCAACTTGTCACAACATAAAACTCTACCTGATTGTTGTGTTAGTGACACAGACAGGAAATGTCATCAAAACTGGTAGGCCATTTTCTTGGCCGTCTGTTACCTAGTGAATAAAGCCCTTATTTCCTCTATTGCGCAAATTACTCTTAAATTATTACATGGTGATACTTAAGAGCATGCCTCCAGCGTGCAGTTAGACATAAATTATTATTATTCAAGCTGCTGTTAAACAAATCTAACATCATGAGCCGATAGGAGTTCATTCTGATCAGCCATTTATATGGGCGTACGGATTTATTCAAAACTAGCTGACCCGGAAAACGTTGTTTTGCCAATATACATTGTTAACAGTGTTTCTATGCTATTATACGCATGTATTATATATATAAACCTTCCTCAATGATCACTATAAATTAAACAAAACCGCATCAAAATCCGTTGCGGTTCAAAGACCACCTAAACATAATAGAGACAGACAGCGGGAGGCGACTTTGTTTTATACTATGTATTGATGATCGATGCGGAATACCTATGCGTGATATTAATTTATCATAAAACTTAAATCCCTTTTGGTGTGAATAGCCAGCAGTCACGTATTAGAAGCGTCATTTCTATTTTGTTTGCCAAACGACTCGTTAGCTTAACTTTTATTACGTTTTTGGTAACCGAAGGAGGCGCGTTCAGATGATTTACTGAGAGAGTAAAAAATAATAAATAGCTAATAAATTCTAAGCAATAATTATTTTACATCGTAATCTCCTTCCTGTTCACCCGTAGTGCTCTCCCAGAAGACAATTTTGAGGCTCCTTTGTAGACAATTTTTTCCCCCACTACATACATACCTATTTACAATATTGGAATAAATATCAATACATATGTAATATTATAATGTAAGTATTTTTCCTCTTATTTCATTAATTTAATTACATTGTACAATGTTTTATTAAATTACATATCCAAAGAGAGCGACTTTACTCCGGGATCTGGCTCAGTCGTAATTTTATGAGCTCTGGTCTATTCTGGATGCCACTGTTATGTAGGTCTTGGATCTAAGAAAGGACGATGGGATTTCCCGGTTAGTCGGACTTCGAGAAAATACGTGTGCGCCATACCTAAGTAAATCCTTTCATTGATAGATAACATGTCAAAGTCTAGTTTCATTGATAGATAAGTAGAAATATAGGTATGTGTAACAAAATCAAAAAGTACCTACCGGAAGTGGTTGTACTTGACTGTACCTACAAGACAAAATATTAAAATATCCTGAGAAATTGCACTATTGTATTTAACAGAGTTAATCCAACTACAATACGAGTGTTATTGTATGCATTGATAACATATTCATCCAAGAGGATGTTTGATGGGAAAAGTCACTTTTCGGATTTTTTTATAATAATATGTACCTATTAACCCTTTCGAGGACAAGTCTCGCCTGTCGACGTGATAACAATAAAAATGGGAAATTTTCAGGTACTTTGTTTCTCTCAGTAACAATAGATGGCACTAGCTGAATTAGGGGGGATAAATGTCAACGAAATGATTAACTTCAAGCAGTCAGTATTGAAGGTGACAGTATTTTTTTTTGTTTGTCCACATGTTACAAAGTTTCTGAAGTCTGAATATCTTACCCAAATAATAAAAAACGTAGGTACTAAAATATAACTGATAGAAGTCTCCCTGGACTAGCGACATCTATGATGTAAGATTTGTGGAGTTTGAAAATTTCCTATTTCATTATTGTCTTAATATGAGTGTCCACGGAACTGTTAACATAGGTAGGTTAATAAGTACCTACTGAAACGAGTAATCTAAACCTAGTTATTTAAGTAATAAAAAGTTATGACTCTAGGTATACTATATGTCCGCTTAATAATTATATTTGCCCACGTTTTACCATGAAATGATTATCTGCGACCTAGTGTGGAAGGGGATAAACATTGCTCGTGGTTGTTTTACATCCCTTTATTAGCTTTTAGCTTTTTTACTGCACTTGACAGCGCGTCATTTTGTAGGTACTTCTGTCTCAGTAATTCAGTATTCAGTAATTCACAGTCAACAGACAAGGACAGAGTAGTTAGGTATTTACTGGGATACAGCATGTGCAGCAAATCAGTGATATGAGGTATCAAGTCTAGACCCCACTGGTCCACCCGGTCAACATAATATGTTGACCTACATATTATGTAGGTACCTCAAAATTGACCTACGTCTAAAAGTCTCGGACTGTTATAAACAGACATAACGCTGTATAGTAAGGAAGCCTCAAACCAAAAACAACTGACTTTAGAATAAAACGAACTGTCTAATTTTGGAAGTAAAAGCGACAGTTTGGAAGCAGAAATACTTGATTTTCCTTACATTTTGGTGGGAAAGAGACTGAAGGCGAATGTGCTACGCGAGCACAACTATCTACAACCAAACACAACACAACTAGATTTGCAAACACAACTAGGAAAAGTCTATATAGTTGTGTTTGATCTGAGAGCAAAGCACTTTCGACTTTATCGAAACGTCTGAATTATTCAGTAGGTATTCAGTATTTATTGCGCAAATCTTATATCGAAAAATAAACAATATTTAATATGTATCAATGTTTCATGTGAGAAAATAAAAAATGTTCACTCTTCACGTTATCATGGCGTGATTTGACTGTGTCACATCCCTAATGTAGTTCTGTAATTCAATAATTCACATCCCTAATTCTAACCTTAGACCAAATACAACTACAAAAGTAGACTTGCAATCCGAAACTGACGTTTATTTAAACTGACGGTTGTATTAAAACAAAAAAAAGACAAGAAGGAGTGAAAGAGTAAAAGAAAATATTTTCTGTACCATACTGCGTAGCAGGATATTTGTGGATCCAAACTATCAAATTAGAAGTCCCCCTGGACACCAACCAGCGACATCTAGATAAGAAATTTTTGGAGTTTGAAAATTTTCCATTCCATATATTTTGGTGGGAAAGGGACAGACTGAAGGCGGTACGCGGCTTGCAAATCTAGTTGTTTTTGGTCTGAGTTGTAAACACTCACAGCACTAACACTCACAGCATTGTGTCACCAATGTCAAAAGCGCCAAAATAGTGCACACAATCAACTTCTGTCGTCCAGCCCAGGCTATATGAATGCAACTAAACCAATTTCTCTCACTCACTCAATACAACAACTAACTTGAGTATACATAAACAATAATCCAACACGTACGTTCATAAAAGCGGAAAAAATCGGTAAAATAGAACTGAACAGTGTCCCATCTCTAAAAAAAATATTGTGATTGTCTTTGAGTATTTACTGGCAACGGGCAAAGACAATTTCCGGAAATTGATCAAAGACGCCATTTTGCATTGCATTGCCTTCGTGGTTGTGGTGTGATATTTGCTTAAAAATTACACATTTTCCAACTAAAACTGTGATATTACTAGTAAGTTAACTTCCTTTTAAGTGTGTCTTATTTCCGCTAGAGTTAGTTTATTTTCAGAAAGTTACAAAAATGGGAAGAAAGAAGAAGAAGGCATCTAAACCCTGGTGCTGGTATCCTTTTCTAAATCTTCGTCGGTTTCCCTCAGTAAACGACCTTCGAAAATCGGGTCAACCTATGTCGCATTTACGCTGCCTTTGTATTGAAATAACATTTGTTGTGTAAACAGAAAGAAGCATACTTGATTTCCTTAGCGATACATTCAGGTATTGCAACAGAGAATTCGACGACGAAAAAATCCTCATACAACATCAAAAGGCGAAACATTTTAAATGTCATATTTGTCACAAGAAACTGTACACAGGTCCGGGATTATCAATACACTGCATGCAGGTACGTCCGCCCTGTACTTGGCACTGCGCCCTAACCGCCCACGACCACCGCTATTGACCAATCGGTTATAAGCGTGAAATATTTTGGCGCTTTGCGTGTTGATTTGCTCTAGTACTTCCTACGTATCCTACATCGACCAACTTATTTTTATATATTCCACAGGTTCATAAAGAAGCCATAGACAAAGTTCCAAATTCATTACCAAATAGGTCAAATATTGAAATAGAAATTTACGGAATGGAAGGTATACCACCAGAAGATATCAAGGAACATGAACGGCAGAAAACAGGTATATGATGTGCTTTATCTTTGACCCTGCTGTTTGTTTTCGGATCAACAGTATGTACTTTCAAACATATTATTTCAACAGACTGGCATGTTACAAAATAAACATTACATGTGGCTTTATTTTCCTGACAAGATCACTATAACACTACCACAATAGTTGTTCTTATGGCTTTGCATCGGTATTTAGTTCAATAGAATGGATTACTTTACCAGTATGTGCACTAATTACTTCTAGTATCTATTTGAAATAATATTTTACAGTTTGGACAATATCTTTATATATCATTTATGTACAGGTGGAGGTGGCGGTGGTGGTGGAAAGTCAGACAGTGACGATGATGAACCTGCCGCTAAGAAAAAAGCTTCACCAGCACTAGTAAGTATTAGTAATTCTGTATGTGTAGATGTGTTCACCAATCTACTTCTTATTTAGTGAACAGTATACAATGTTTAGATTTGTCCTATTGCTGCACAGTACAGATATTAAACATTACCTTTTCTGCAGCTTGGTCCAGGTCCTTCAGGAATGACTCCGGGTATCCTCCCCACACCTATGGGTCCCATGCCTGGCATGTATCCCGGCATGCAGATGAACCCCATGATGAATCACATGGCACAACACTTCATGCAAAATATGCAGGGTCCAAGGTAAAAAAATTTTTCGATACCACTACTATTAATATTGAACAATTGAATATCTAATTTCTAGCAATACATAGCACAAATTCCAAACCGTCATATCATGAGAAGAGAGATTTTTGTCCCTACATTCTTTAACATTTCCAAATGACCCTATGTTGCCATAGCCAAACATTTACAACATGTTTAACATAAAACATACACAATAGTAATCCCATATTTCATTAACAACTGAGGGGAGACCAAAATTTTAATGTACTATACACTCTTGTATTTGTATCACTCTGGATGTTAAAATGACAGTAACTAAACCAGCAGCATGTTTATAGCTTTGATTCCAGAGAGATGCCTCTACAAGTGTGTAGCAGACTTGACCTCCAGATCACTAAACCTATATCAAACATGTTGTAGTGTAGAAGTTTGACTGGTGGAAACATAGGGATACACAGACAATAATGACTACTATTGCAGAACTCACTCTGATTTGTTCTTTATTTAGTTATATTTTATACAATATGTACTGTCTTGGTGCCAAGACTCGAGTCTACTGATCTCAACAGCCTTTAATTTGTAGTTCCTTTGTTGTTGATGTTGGTTAACCATTGATGTCACTGTGATGCCAGAGAGGCAACTAACACTTTCAGGGAGACAACCCACCTGTAAACATGATTACAAGTAAACTGCTATTGTATTAAATCAAATGTCCACAAAAGTGTTAATAAGCAGTAATAAACAATAGTCAGCATTGAAGCATTGACATTCCAAAGATTATTTACTGTAAAACAAATTAACTTTGTACATTGTTTTATTGTGTTGCAATTTAATCAAAATGATATTGTAAAATAGCTTTATAAATACTGGTGATAGGATTCTAAACTGAGCGTCTCATTTTCCTGTATTGCAAATTCTATAATTGTAGGAAATCTGTAATTTATAGAACTTTATATCAACATTGTTTAATTGTTGCTTATTGTTACAGAATGATGATTCCAGGCATGAGGCCAATGTTCCCCACAGTCAGTGTACCTACGAGTGCACCCAGTAAACCTACCTTCCCTGCCTATAGGTATGTAATTACTATTAATATGTAATTTGTTTATTTTAGACATAGACATAACTTCCAATTGCGGACCTGATTACTGTTCCAACAGTAATTGTTGTATGTCATATGTGTGTCATCACCTTTAATCTCCCAATTAAGTTTTTATCTAAACCATTGTGTCTATTTTACTACTCGCAAATGAGTTAATTAGTCAATCACAACATCAAGAAAAAAACATAAGCTGGTTGCTCACACAAAATTATACAAGTCATCAATTAACCAACAATATAAGTCAAATCAAATAATATAGCAGATCCTGTAGTGCTAGCATTCAAGGGGGTTAAAGCGCTAGGTAAAGGAAGACGATTATTTGAGTTGATTAGAATAAAAAACGGTAATCTGCTGTTTTTTCTCAAATTGGATTGATTCTTTTTTTTATTCCAATCGACACATTTATAATAATATAGGTAGCTGTCCTGGCAAACATTTGTTTTGCCTTAATAAGTTCCCTTTGTACCCCGTTTATTGGCAGAAATACAACTGGTAGATTCATAAAACATAGATTTTTAACGAACATAATATTATGTTGAACAGCAACGCCACAATAAGCGCGCCGCCGACGACGATAACGTCGGAGCGCGAGGGCGAGGTGTGTCCGCCGGCCGCCAACGCGTGTCCGCTGGTGACGGCGACGGGCGCCGGGTCGCGCATCGTGCACCCGCCCGAGGACGTGTCGCTGGAGGAGATCCGGGCGCGGCGCGCGCAGTACCGGCCGCGCGACCCCGAGCCCGCGCCCGCGCCTCCGCCCGCCCCCACCCCCGCCGCCGCCGCCGCCGCCGCCGCCCAGCTCGTGCCCACCAGCCACGCCGACGTACGTCTACTATACTATATCTCAGTGGCGTGCACACCATATAGGCGAAAAGACACTGCCTACCTTAGTATTTTGGCTACCCATCATAATATTAGAATTATTGCTAGATCTTTTTTTGTTGAATTCACGACATAGGCTAACGAAGGGCCTGTGTTTTGTGGGTGAGTACATAGCTATTTATATTTCGTAAAGTCAAGTTACCTATACACAGGTGTCAATCCTTGAGGATTACTGCCTATCTTGTCGTAAAAGCCAGTGCACGCCACTGCTGTATCTCCCTTCCATTCAAAAGATGTTTTAAGTATAATAATTGCCATATTGAAATGAGTGCTGTGTTGTTATGTACCGTAAAAATATTTGGATATTCAATATAATTTTCTTGCCACTGCTGTATTTCTCCCTCTCTGGTTTTGTATTAGGTCAATATCTTTATTGCATTACCATAATGTTATAGTAGATGTTACTAATTTAATACAGTGTATCAATTATGGTCCCGTCCTTTGTTTATAGGCTCTTGTATTTAATAACGTGGAGCATTATCTATCCAGACGAGACTTGTTAGTTTAAAATTGATGTCACACATTTAGCGACGTGTCTAAAGGTCCATCTTGTAGTGAGTGTTGTTGTGTGATGCGTCAGGTGGCCGCGGCGCAGATGAACGCGGCGGTGGCGGTGGCGCGGCAGCAGGCGGCGGCGGCGGCGGCGCTGCGCCGGCCCGTGCTGCCCCCGGGGGTCGGGGGCGTGCCGGGGGTGCCCGGGGTGGGCGGGGTGCCGGGCATGGTGGGCATGCTGCCGGGCGTGCGCATGGGCATGCCGCCCGTGCCCGTCTCCATGTCCGCCATGCCGCCCATGGTGGGCATGCTGCCCGTCATGCCGCAGTTCAACCTCATGCGCCCGCTGCAGCCCGGTCAGTACCCCTTCTATCACTAGGAAGCCCCCAACGCGTACAGACCACCCGACGTTATTTGGTGTAAAGCGAACTGCATCATTGTAAAAGTTTGCCGGAGATGCGCGTTCTCTTTACAAATATTTTTTTTAATAAGTAGTTTTGTCGTTTGCATTTATACTTTTACACTATATTTGTGTACAAGGCACAATGATGTCTTCCTACACTTAAAAAGAAACTCGATAGAATATTAAGATTTTGCTCATTAGACTTAAGATTCACTTCGAAATTTCCACACTGTTAAAATTTTAAATGCCAACATGCAAATACTTTCAATAAATGCAGGTTGCTTTATACCTCAATCTTGGTCGAAGACTTAAATTTAATTGGATAAGTAAAACATGAAATAAATATTTCAACATGTTCGGAATATTGTGACGATACTGTGGGTGTATGTGAATCCCAAATGAGTATAATGATGTTTTAGGAGAATCTTTACATTTGTACCTCAACTTACACTGTTACGATTTATTATGTAAACATATATCCATTCCATGTTATGATATTAAAAGTACATTTAGGTGTTTATTATGACCAATTTGCACATTGTTTTGTTTATGGGATATAGTTGAACGTTTGTTTATTGCATTTATTAACATTTAAATAGATCAGAAATTAATGTACATATTCTAAATTTAGTGTTAAATAACAACATATCAGTCCCAATATCAGTGTTAACTGTACACAGAGTATTTTTAACAGTCTCTATTATTATAATGTTAAAGATTTGTAACATCACAGTGATACCACGAGAGCCAATAGTATGTTCGCCCATATCAAGTGCTAAATTTGCATTTATAATATTTTTTTTTATGATTCATATGAATAAAGACCGTGAGTGTGTGGCTTTTCTTTAGGTTGTATTTATTTTTTATTTTTTTGTTACCAGTAGGACTACTTACCTCAAGTCGTGAAACCAAAATGACTGCCTTTAACACTTTTAGTAGATCACAGCTTTCATCAGTCACACGGAAATTGGCCTACCATTGTTTATTGCAGAACGAAAAAAAAATGGTAATGATGTTTGCTATATTCCACATCTTACATAGACACATGTAAATGAATAATAATATCGTATCGCCATCGAAACATACCATACCTATATGTTATAATAGTTCATCATACTAGAGAGGTACTTGGATCACGGGGCGCGGCTGGGCTCTCAGCTTGATTTGTCCATTTCCATGACCAAATGTTATTTTCACTCAAGGTTTCTCACCTCACGCCGTATAGTCCCTACTATTTATGTTTCACTTAGATTGTACAACACTATAACAGTTTCACTGCGGGAGAATATTTTGCGTGTACCCTTATCGTACTATACCAATTAATACCTATTGAGTCGCTTCGGAGGCCACGCACCGTCATACCGCAGCTAAAGTGTTAAACATGGAACCTTTACTGAAAATGTGGTCGAGTTATTGTTGTGTTGGTAGTCCAGCCGCCTGCATGCGTCCGGCGCCACTAACGACCTAGATAGCCTTAGTCACCGACCACACTAACACAGGACCACCCAAACTTAACAACGTGTATAAATGTGATTTTGATGTGCCATCCGCACTATCGGAGGAACGGATACAAAACTGCGGTAATTTTATTCACCTACCTTCATGGATTTGCTTATTGTAGTAGCTCTTATTACTGTCTCGATTTTCTCGTAGTGTCATTATAAAAATGTGACTGTCGGTTATGGGTGGGTACACTAATGTTATATTTACGTACAAGTAGTTTGTCGCTTAACAATGTGCATGGAACGGAGAGTTCTAGTCGTTGGCTGAATTGGAAACGAGGCGTCTTCGTTCACACGGACACATGCATGTCATGAACTACGATATTTACATCGCAGAGTATTTTGGAAGTGTGATTTTTCATGTGATATTCCTACCTACCTGTGTTCCTTCGCTTACTGCACCTTATATAAGTCGGCACAAGAGTGCGTGTGTTCCGGGCGCAGCTCTGCCCGCCGCCGCGCCCACACCGGCTCCGCGGAGTGTGCCGGAGTGTACCGGAGTGTGCCGGAGTGTAGGGGAGTGCACGGAGTGTGCGGAGTGTGTGTGCGCGCGGCGGTGCGGGCAGAGTGTGGCCGCGCGGG
This sequence comes from Conopomorpha cramerella, assembly GCA_012932125.1. Taxonomy (NCBI): domain Eukaryota; kingdom Metazoa; phylum Arthropoda; class Insecta; order Lepidoptera; family Gracillariidae; genus Conopomorpha; species Conopomorpha cramerella. The sequence goes on from SJJU01072334.1 coordinate 17,932, forward strand.
CGCGCCTCACTGACCCGGGCTGTGTTGCAGGCATGCTGGTGCCGGGCGGCATGATGCCGGGCGGCGTGGTCGGCATGTTCCCGCAGATGCAGGGCGTCATGATGCCGCGCTTCCGATAGACGCCACCACGGTACGAGCGACGACAACAAACTAGCTTACCGCGACCGCGATGCGATGCCGCTACTACTACGTACATCGCAACGCGCGTCTCCAACCCTAGTTTTAAGATACAAGCCCTATATTAATATTACGTTTACTGTTGACAGAGGCCGGGAATCCCCGCCCTGTGAGTTAACCGACACGGTACCGAAGGTAGGCCCGTCATTACCACTCGATTCGTTATTTATACGTCCGCTTGAACGGTTGTGTGTCGCATCTTATGCTATATAGCGGTGACGGGGTACTAACGCGATCCAAGGTAAGCCCTCCTGTCCACGCTCTCATCAATAACGAATTATTTATTAATGTGGACTAGAAATAGGCTTCTAGTTTCCGTTAGGAATTTATTGTATATTGAGATGGTGTTGAATTTTGTTATAATGGATGATATGGCGGGCGTCGTGGAGGTCAGTACAGTGAGTGACGCGGGACAGGTGACGCGGTCGCCCCGGCGCCGAGCCGGGGCTGGGCCGGCAGTTCCTTGGGTACTCCCAGGCGACGAGTATGTGTCACAACTGCTGTGTTGTTGGATTGGCGGCCCCCTGTCCCTTAGACATAACTTAACAATATAATTACAACTATCACGCTATCACAATAGATTCAAAACTACAACCAGTTTTAATTAGTTGTTCAGTTTAAACTCTTTCTTAATGCGATCTGTACAAAAATCAATGGAAATTCAATGTTATAATTGCCTTGGAATTTTTTCTTAAGCATTTCCAAACAAAGTTGTGATGTTTGCCTACTCTTGTAGTATTTGGAATATTTTACTGAATAAATATGCTGGACTTTTAAATATCTCGTCGTTTTATTACTCCTCAAATGGGCGGGTCATTTGTGTTGTACCTACTTCGTATACAAGAATTAGGCAACAAATACTGTTGAAAATCATATGTCTAGAACGGAACCAATTGTTAGAAATAGAAGAGGTTCAATAGTGATGTGAATGGGGTAAGATATCTTTCCTTTACTAAGGTTAATTAAATTAAACTTAGTGTCAGGTTCCATAGACATGGGGAGATGGGGGGACTAATGGGATTCACCCTTTCTACGATTAATATCCAAAATTATATGCGTCGAATAATAATATTTATCAACAATATTGGTAATTAAAAGTTAACCTGCTTTGTCCGTGTTCATAAACATCTTATTTCGCTTTCTAACTCAAAACTAGAGACCATAATTAAGAGCTCCTTACAAGCTATATCTGATATTATTAAGGAGTTAGTAGATTAGATAGTCAAACAACCGGATGGGTCCCATTTGCTTCATAGACATGACGTTCTTGAACAAAACTTGAGAGGGAAACTTGTTCTATAGAAAACATGGGACCTGGGTGGGCACCCAATCAACCTTTGGTCTGATCTTCCGAAATAAGTAAACGCGCGTTTTAAATTTCATTATGCAAGTGTGACGTCATGCTTGTAAGCTACCAGAGACCTAATGGGGAATTTTCTTTAGCGTTTTTCCGACAGATTTTCGAGTGGAGAACTGTTATTACTGTCACACTTTCCAAACAAAGATTGACAGTAATGACAGTTCTTCGCCTGAAAATCTGTCGGAAAAACGTCAAAGAATTGTAGAGGGTTGTGTTTGGTAGCTTACAAGGCGTAGCAATGGTATGATTTGATATTATTATAGCTAGAAATTTTTTAGGCCATTTGACATTTTTCATAATTGGACATTAGTCTGCGGTTTGCGTCGCACATAATTTTGAAATAGTGGTGTACCCCCTTTATATGGGAAATACCATTACCTAATTAATTATTTCAGTATACGGGCACGTAAGATCGGTTAAGATCTATTAGTTTTGACAACACATACTGTATGACACTAAAACATCAGTGATAAGTAAAAAAAACACCCATAATGTCTGAATGAATGACATTCATAATAGGTTCAACCTTAGAGTAGACTAGATTCTTGACTGGTGGCGTCGTCAGTAATATTTAGTTTACCCTTAGGTCACAGTATATTCAACGCAATAGGTTTAACTAAGGATGAAAAAAAGTGTGTATCGACCTTGAGTTCCAACCCTGGGGTTTGTATTTGGCCCCAACTTGCGCAATGAAGACCTACATAGTTTGCCAGAAGTACAAGAATAGAATACTGATAAAATTGTATACAACGTTAAACCAAAATGTTGGTGAAAGTCACTCAAGCCAATCATATCAAGAAACTTTCCCCAAGAAATACTATGCCAAACTGTAAAAAAATGGCACCCTTTTCATACAGAGTGGTAATCAGGTGACCGGTAAGTTAGTATGAAGATTTTTTTTTTCGTTTTTTACTTAGGCTTCCTTGGGGAAAGTTGTTCGATATAGTAGATCACATTGCTTCTTAACATTAGGCAGGATGGTGATCAAACGCTTGTTCAGTAATTTAAAAAAAATAAACATCATGGGCTGAGTTTCCTAGAGTTTTGCCAACGTTTTTTATTTAGCGTTGTTTTTTAGCCTTGGCATCTGCTCCATATAGTGGGGACACAAGTAGGTGTTCAAAAAGCGTGTTCCCCATGACACTACTCGATGGCACAACTAGCTAACGATACAGGTTAATGCTAATTATAGTTTCCAAAAGAAAAATGGGTTAGGTTAGAACATGTTAATTGTTATTAAGCTGGCTCGGCTGGTTAAAATGGAAACTTAGTAGGTCAGTTTTACAAGAAAGTTTGTTGTAAAATAAAAACTGTTGTCCCATGGAGTTGGGTCAGGGGGAAATACTGATTCAAAACTGTCTCGACATGGGAAGATATCTTGTCGCTCATTTACTGCAACAACGCGACATTTCACAATATTATATTATTGTAAAAAGAACCCTTAGTAAAATAGTAATAAGATTGTTATTTCAATAGTGTCACATTTTGAGATGTCGCGTTGGTGCAGTAAATGAGCGATGTGTTTCTGAAATTTTTAATTAGGGACGGATTTGTAACTTTAAGCCACCCACTTACAGTTCGAAAAAAGGCCGTACCATGACATCTAAAAGTAATATTGTTTACATTTATGTGACAGTAACAGACAGCGCTAGATGCGTGGTATAGAGGTGTCTTTGTCACACAGTGTAGGTATAAAATATTACTTTAATACTTCATGGTACGGGTGCAGGATCACGTCGTCAGCAGCGAAGCTTCTATTCCAACCGGCGCCGAGACGAGCGGATTCCAGCCTCACGGATAACGACGACAACAAACAAACATACACAGCGTAACACCGTCAGTCTTTCGCCATTTGGTCACTTGTACCACCAATGGAACAAATGACACTGGTATAACAATAGTGACATCATAGATGCTACTATAGGTTTCTAGTCTAATATTAGTAGTAGCTCCTACTTGGATAGAAAATAGCTACATAAGGTAGCACCAAGTCATATGACGTCCACCTAACTTTCATCAATTACCACTTACCTACAATGGGGAATTTTCTTAGACGTTTTTTTTCATCGCGGAGAATTGTCATTATTGTCATACTTTACAAAGTTTGACAGTAATGACAATTTTCCGCCCGAAAATCTGTCAGAAAAACGTCAAAGAAAATTCCCCATAAGTAAAACTCCTTTTGATACTTGCACGTGGCAAGTGCCTCAAACCAAAAATAATGATCAATCACTAGACCAAGGCTCCTCGCTTGTTTGATCTAGGTAGCTGTAAATTCTAATGACTGATAGCGTAAGGTTCCAAATAGAACTTTTAACTTCAAACCAGCTCCAACCTTGGTTCTCTTGATAGTCATCGCCGTCTCTGTACTTCAAACAGTATTTGATTTTTCTGTTAAATATTATTTTTTATTTGTCTGCCTGTATGTATATGTAAAGTACTACTTTACATTCCTTTGCTTTTATCCTCAGCGGTTCTCTTTCTTGCGAGAAACTCGACCATTCTTCTTGTAAGCTATAAAGTCCTGACTGATCATTATGACTAACTAATTAAAGCCCAGCCCAGTCTTGACTCTAGAAAACTTTATGAAATTTTGCACAGAGGTTTCTTTTGTTTTCGTGAGAGAAAGGGTGTTTCAAAATTTATATGAGAAAACGTAATGGTACTTTTCTTATGTTTTTGTTCCGTCTTTTTCCCTCTCTGGGAAAAGTGGGAGAAACTGGTTCTATAGAACATATGGGACATACCCGTCATACTGATGATACTACATGTCTCCCCATTACCTACTGTTGAGTTAAAGTCGCGAGACCCGGCGGGCGCTATTTGAATTTTTTATCACCTAGGCACCAATGATTATAAAGTGATTCGAAAAAAAAAAACTTTCAGTCTCAGTTTTACCATTGCCGGCGTGTTCAGGTTGTTGTTGCGTTCCTATGACACCCCAGAGGTGCAGAGGGCCTTGACAAGATCACGCCATGCCTTCCTGTACTCAGCAACGTTCTTGGCCGGTAGGTAGGTAATAAGCAATAAATTATATGTAAAATAAATAAAGCATATTAGGTATAGTAATCATGTTTATTCACTCAATAATAATGCATATTTGATCAAATAATTAGGTAGAATGTGGCTACCATAATAACGATTACGTAAAAACATAAATTGCCTTAAACTACCTACATTAAGTATATGGCAACTTGCAACGGGATCTTGATCCCAGGCTTAGTGATACACATTTTTGTAAGCCCTAAATACGAATAAATATGTACACGTTAGAAAAAGAAACTGCAAAATTTGAGCTTGCTACATCACAAAGTAGAATATAAAAACAATATGTTGGTACTCGCACAATACGCCACAATAGAATACTAAAAACTAACACGATATGTACTCGGTTTTCTATGCTAATCTCGAAAGACACCACTAGGAAAAAAATCACAACCCCTTGCCTCTGATTCCAACACTTACCTATAAAGGTATACCTATTCCTAAGTACAAATTGAACACAAGAGTCGCGTCGTTGGCACGTCCATTGACTTGTTTTAGACTAGCTGAGCTTTCGATATTCAGTAATTTATTGATACTGTTGGTACCTATTATAATAAACTCTTGGGCAAAAATTCCTGGTCAAAACATAATTTTGTGTACACAAACACATCTAAACATCTCACATTCAAGGAGAGCTAGTTGATTAAAAGAAACCGTTTTTAAAACACAATAAAATAGCGAAAAAGAAAGTTATAAATTATTGTTGTATTCTATATTACAGATTTCAGAATTAATAATATATTGAAGATTTATGACCCGGAATTTTTGCTCAAGAGATTCAAGAAATCGGGGGCGATGATAATGACACTATAAGTATAGTCAAGGACTACTCGGGATTTTGACAGTTTACCTATTAAAATGTGATAAAAGTGATTTTAAAAAAGTCCAGCAGTGATACACTCCAATTGTCCTCGACGGTAAAATACATTTGTGATGCTAAATAAACAGACAGGATGATCATTAACTATAGATACGCCTAAGTGTTCCCACAGTAAACTTTTTATGCTTATAGTCTACCTACCCCCTATTACGTAGGCATTTGTTGTATTTCTATTGAGCTGCAATTAGTCAAACTATGTCTAAATTACTGAACAACAATTAGGTAGATACATTGTTAAGTAGGTTTATCGTCATAAAGACAACGTTTTTACTTTTGTTGATAAGTAGAAATAAGTATTTTAGACCAACGGTGCACAGTTTGACCATAGCATAGGGAACCACTTAAGTGCACAAAGTTGTATGGATAAACATGTCATAAAATGTAAATCTTTGTAACCTTTTCCATAAGTGCCAGTGTTATAATAAGTACATCAACAAGTGGGGAATTTTCTTTGACGTTTTTCGGGCGGAGAACTGGCATTACTGTCATACTTTCCAAATAAAGTTTGACAGTAATGACAGTCCGAAATCTGCCAGAAAAACGTCAAAGAAAATTCCCGATTAATGAGGAATTTTCAGGGCCCTTCTCTTTTAGATATGACAGATGGCGCTAGCTGTATCCCCCTAATAAGCAAAGTCAACAAAATAACTAACTTCAAGCAGTCAGTACTGAAGGTAACAGTTATTTTTTTTTATTGTTTGTTTACATGTTGCAAAAATTGGAAAAGCTTATCCAATGAATATTTTTTTTTTAAATATAACTGTCAGAAGTCACCCTGGACACCTACTAGCGACATCTAGATAAGACATTTTTGGAGGGTGAATATTCCCCATTTATGCTGAATCTAACATTTACCAACCTGTACCACATCACTTGCTATTACTTACTTTATCCCGAAGATTGGTTAAATTTTTCACTATTTATTCCATACAGCATATAATAACACACCTATACTCTGAAATCTTCATCTACGAAGTTTAGGCACAATATTACGACTACCTACGTAAGTAGTTAATACATCCACCACATAAATATTCTCCGCAAAGATGTACAAACAAAACATGCTAAGTATTTGACTATGAACGTGGAATAGGCACAACATTTTCGTTTGTATCTGACCGTTTTACATATCACTCGCTAAAGTTTATAATTAGTAGGCAATAATGCCCTAGGATTAACTATGGCTTACATAAGTATTCTAGATACTTCGCACTTACTGGAATACTTGGAACCCCTACATCAGTTTGTACAAGACTTGATATGAGCTACCCAACCCTAAGAATTGTTGCACTGTATTGTCTTCGTACCGTTTCCTTCTTCATCCTAGCCGGTCAGGCGAGGGCGTGACGTTCCGGAGTTCGAGCGAGGGTGAGAGGGAGCGGCCGAGGTCGGGGCAGGGCGTGTTGGTGCGCGTCATGCTCTCGAAGCGCTCGCGCATGGCGGCCACGTGTCCGGCGACGACGTAGTCCTTCCCACCGGCGGCGGCGGCGGGCGCGCGCTCGGCGGCCGGCTCGCAGTCCGACAGCAGCGACACCTCGGAGGACGCCGTGTAGTACATCTCGCTGGCGGGCTCGCCCGGCGCCTCCGCGTCCTCGGGGCCCGGCAGCGACGACACCTGCGACGCGCTGTCGCTCCACCTCTCCATGTTGTATATCTCGATCCTTCTCACCAGCTCCTCCGCGAACGATTCCTCTGTCGTTTCGGCCTCTTTCGTGACCGTCTCCCTAGTGTCTTCCTCGGTTTCTACTAATTTCTTCATAACGCTCATATTTACAGTTTCGAAAATTACTTCAGTTTGCTCTTCCTGCACAGTTTCCGGCAACTCCTCCTGTTGGGAATCGTTCTCGTATCGAGAGGTTTTCATGTCGTCGCAGAGTTTGTTGATGGCGTCGACGACGTCCTTGAGGTCGCTGCAGTCGTGCGGGATGCCGACGTCCGGCTCAATGGGCTGCTGCGTGTCGCAGGGGGCGCGGGGGTCGCGGGGGGCGGAGGGGGCGCGGGGCTGCGCGATGGCGGAGGCGGGTCCGAGCAGCGCGTGCGCGGCCGACAGCAGGGCGTGCGCGGGGTGCGCGTCGGTCGGCAGGCGCGCCGTGCTGGCGGCGGCGGAGGGTGCGGGGGGGGCGGCGGCGGGGGGCGCGGACGCGGGGCCCGCGCCCGGCGGCCGCTAGCAGGCGGACGAGGTGCCGGCCCACCCCGACAGCGGCACGCGCAGCGGCGGCGGCGGCGCCGGGGCTTTCTGACCTACACAACCCAAACACACACATCATTTTTTTTTATAACCATTTATACTCTTAAAATTGCGGTAATGACAATTCTTCATATTAAACTAACAACTTCTTGGATGGTTAATATTTACGCAAACTTGCAAACATCATGAGAGCTGTGCTTATGAATAATTGACATTTCATTGCGTAGCTTCGTAGTACGATTATGAAACACAAAATAAATTCATATTATTATTGAAGTAAATATTTCATGGCAATAGCTAATGAGTTCTGGCAACGTTTGGCATTCAAAGTGTTTCCAGTGCGTGCGGGGTGCGGGGTACGTGCGGCGGGTGCAACGGGCACTACATGACGCTAAGCGGAATAATCTAGTGCATGCTCAAATTAATTTCAAATACTTACCATTTATTACGTTCATGCTCTTGTAATCACTGCTAGAATATAGTGTAGAGAAATAGGTAGGGCATTACACTGTCGAAACTATTTAATGACAGAGAATTCAATTGAAAAGGTGAAGGAAAACTTGTGACCGTCTGCAATGTTCGTTATAACTCAAAAACAAAGTACCGGATTACTGAGTAAACGCGACTTAAAAAAAAAATACCAACATTGGATTAATCCTATTCTGCTATGCTGTTTATTAATTACTTTGTCCACTAAAAGTGGTAAAAAGTCGAACATATATTTTGAAAGAAGCGCGTTAAAACAATATGCATAGGTAACTAACTAGGTGTTGGTACTGTAAAAAAAGTAAACGAACACATAAGCACCAAAATTAAGCGAGAGGGTGTTAGGTAAAAACAATGAAATACAGGACAAGGTGTCAAATAATAATTAAAAATTTATTATTCAAATAAAAATTAATAATAGAGTAAAATATTTTAAGCATCGAACCACATTCACTATCACAATACCTGTTTGCTTACAGTTTACACGAAAGCCGTGGCGCCCGCACTGTACATTTCACATAATCATGATTAATCAGGTAAAAAAAAAACAATAATCAAAATATACAGTGAGTGCAGCGTAACAACTAAAATGTAAAGTGAGACAAAAACTTAGCTGAATCGCGTGTTACAAAATGTTATCATAAATTTTGTCGTAAATGGCACCTCTCTCTAATCTACAACGTTGTGATCACAACACATCGAACGGGTACTAAACATTATTATATTGTAAGATTGGTTGTCACGGTGTTGTGCGTCTGTTTAACAAGAATAATTTTAAAGAAAGAAGAACCGTATTAAGCCAGATCTACTCGCCTGCCCAATGGATTTTATAAAGTTCCCCTCGATATAAATAAGGTTTGCCATCATCAAATCCTGATTTCTTTACCATGGGACCACCTTAGAAATATCTTCCTTCCGACAAATAAAAACCATCAAAATCGGTTATTAAACGACTAAGTTAGAACAAACAAACAAAAAAAGCACATACATACGTTCGAATTGACAAAAACTCCATTTTTTAAGTCACTAAAAATGAAAGAACTTTGGGATACTTGCAAAACGAACTACGTTTCTAGAATAGAGTTCGTTGTATGTAGGTACAAGTATGTACATAACAAGAATAGGGTTCTGACAGCTGTACCGCGGTATGTAGAGACTTGGAATGAACATAGGTAAAAAGGGTAACTTAAAGCGGTGCAGGGACTTTACCATATATTTGGGCAGATACCACTCCTTTAGAATAGCGAGATTAAGGAGTTAAATCATATGCTTTGGAAATAAATTTGAACCAAAACTTATTACTAGGTACAATGCCAACAGGAATAAAAACCTATTTATTATATACTAACGCCGTGACAACCAAGCATAAAGAGATATAGGCAGTTAATCTGTTAGAAATAATTGTAAGTCGTGGTCGTCGTGTTTTAAAACGTTATCTACTACTAAAATGAAAATAAGTTCTAAATATCATTTTCACTAAGAAATGTTTTGAAATACGTTTTAAAACACCATAAGGACAACCATATTAGACCTTGCTTTAGACGAGCGTTATCTTATGAAATGATGTGACGCGGTAAGAAGTTAAACAGAATTTGTTATAATTCTTATATTCTTCTTCTTTATAATTAAAAATATAAGAAGTTAAACCGTTCAATACGCTTACTAAAATATGCTTTTTTGTTCATTAGTTACCGCAGACCTTGCCTGAGATAACTAAAAAAAAGTACTCCATGCAATACAGTTCAATTCAATTGTAACGTGATATTTTGCTATGAAACGGGACTCACTGCGTCGCAAGATATCGCTCATATAAAGCCTAAAGGATAGTTTGAAACCACTAAGAAAATAATTTGCTCAACAAACATCGCCAACAACTCATTTGTTTAATTAGTCATTCCCATGACGTTTACGACAAATTTCATCCATATTTCTGTCAATATTTTTATACTTTTATAATGGAGAATGGGGCATTAATGACAAAAAAAAATTGCGAGATCTGTCGTAAACTTCATCGAAAAAGAAACCCCATAAATAATGCAGCCGAAGAAAATGTTTGCTGAGACTAACTTCGTTCAGCTATTTCATGAAATGACATACCGAAATGGCCAACGAAAATGTCACAAATTTAACTAAAAAATGGTGATATGATTACTGATTGTTACACATCGCGTTAATACTACCACTAGTTATATACTTAGTTATAGGTAAATGTAATACAAAACTAAACGTAATGACTGAACATAAATTAATTAGTTTTGTACAGTCGAGGACTGATTGAGCTGACATTAAACAATGTCTTGTCAATATTTTCATACATCATGTACCAAAGTCTACGGATTGACGTGAACAAAATTAAGTGTCCTCAGTACAGTCAGTCAGTCCTTCACTGTACCTACTGATTTGAAACGTTTTGTTAGAACAAAGGAATTCACTGAAAATGGATCAATAGTCAATATTGATAACTGATTGATTACAACATTGATTGGCACAGTGCTGTGAAGTTTATAGTCGATTTCAAATTATAGAATTATGCTGGAGTTTCAGCATGGTAATATAAAGCAAATTTGAAAGTATTCAACAAGAGACTGACCACCAATCAGGAAATCATAGTCCTAGACGAAAACTATTAAACAACTAACTTACAAGGTATTAGAGATGTTCTGAATTCGCATCAGGTATTTAGTTGGTTGAAAAGAGTTATGTTAGAAACGTTAGAACATAAATGCCATACAACATTTCTGAAAATAAATGTATCAATAAAAAAAGAGCGAGGAAACGGAGACCCTTGTTCAAACAACCCGCACTAAACAGCAGACATTCTAAAATACTAACATAAAGGTAAATAAGAGCGGTGTAAAATCAGTAAAGTAAATAATACAACAATATAGTTAATATGTTTCGTTTCTAACTAGTTGGACGAATGCTGATTATCAGCAGATAGAAAATAAAGAAGCACTCAAATTAAACATGTTCTGATAAAGATTGAATTCTCATTCCTAGTTTGTTTTAATTAAGTATTTTTATAAATTGTTAAGATATAAATACATCGTAACAAAATACATTAAAAAGTCGAGTGACTAATAAGTAGGTACTTCTGACAATATAAGTCAATAGTGAAAACAGTTTTAATGCTTCTGGAATGCCAATTTAAATGCCAACATTTGAGAACTCGGGGAAATACATCATTTTTATATAAAATAAGTAGTAAGAAAATAATCGTACAAACAAAACTGAGCAAAAATTAATACTTTACATTAAATATTAATACATAATAAGACGAAGCTAGAAAATAAGTAGGCGATAAAATTAACCCCTTACTAATAACAAAAGATATACAACGTGTAACTTATCCAGTGTTTCTTTTTGTCCTTTTCTAATATTTGACATTTCTTTGATGTGTGCATAGGACAAAACAGTATAAGCTGTCGGTAATATATGTGTAGGTACACACGTCACTAAACCAGGTTAATGACGTCATGCAAAATGGCGGCTAAGTGTGCTACACTCTGGTAGTTGCATAGCTCTGGCATCGTAGCGGAAAACGATGTGCATTGCTGATTTCGTTACTTTTATTTCACTGTCGTGCTTAGTATAACAGCGATGCACGACGTTTTCCGCTACGATGCCAGAGCGATGCATCTACGAGAGTGTAGCACACTTAGGCCCCGGGAGAGATTTAGGCCGGATCCACACTATAAGGTCGATCACGGTTCGTTCGCGGTCCGATCTCGGTCTGATAAAATATCATTAAATGAAAAACAATGTGTGTATTCATACTATCCGTAACTGTCACGTTCCGGTCGAATCCCATTCCAGTCGCGATCAGTCTTGAAGAAATTTCGATCGGACCGCGAACGAACCGTGATCGACCTTATAGTGTGGATCCGGCCTTACTGCACCTTCAATAGGGCCAAGTTAAACTCACTATTCCCATATGCAAGTTACACAACACTTTCGTTATTAGTAATGTGGTGAGACATTTTTTTTTATAAAGTAAAATTAAGATATGCTGGTAAAATACTTGACGGAAACAATACAACATGCATTTATAACATGCAACGAAATTAATTCTCAAACTTATCAAACTACATCGCTATGTAAACGCTTTAACAATTTTGGGAACATTAGAATTTGGTTCATAGAATATATCGAGTAGACAATTGACTTTTTTCATTTATTAACCTACACGTTACCTAAACAACATTATTATGTCAACATACTTATATATCACTTGTACCTAAGATAACTAAAAATACGCTTCACTATACAAATTACATAATACTTTAGAATATTATATGACTTTCCGAGTTCAAGCTCGTGTGCGTTGTTACTTCATATGCTTTTTTTTAAATCTTTTTACATTCATTCCAAGTTAAATGGAATTGACAAAAATATGAATGTAATAATGCAGCTACGACACATTTCGGAATGTAAAATGACCTCGAGCAATGGTCTTAAAAACGTTGTTCGGCTCGTCAATAAGAACAACTTTTACTGTGGGGACAATCAGTGGCGTGCACTGGTTTTCACGACAAGGTAGGCAGTTATCCCCAAGGATTGACACTTATGTATAGGTAAGTTGTCTTTACAAAACATAGGTACGTACATATCTACTCAACCACAAAACACAGGACCTTTGTTAGCCTATGTCGTGAGTACAACAAAAAAATATCTAGCAATAACTCTATTATTAGGTCGGGTAGCGAAAATACTAAGGTAGGCAGTGTCTTTTTGCCTATATGGTGTGCACACCACTGGGACAATGCCATCTCCCGAAGCAAAAATTGTCTATTTTGTATGGAGGTGAAACATTTTTTTTTTCGTTTCCCCGCATTGTCGCCATAATAAAAGTTGTTCATATTGACGAGCCCAACAACGTATCTAAGCTCGTAGTACTTTTACAGACCTGACCTTTTAATGCTGGTTTGTTAAAAAAATAATGACATTTCACAAGGAAAATAATTCTTTCACACATCTCTTACACATAAGAGAAAAAACAGTCTGGCTTCTGAGGCACATGAACGATACTTAATGTGATTCGCGCAGAAAGCACCAGGAAACCCAAAACAAGACACGTTTACACTGGATAAACATGCTCAAGAAAACATATTAATTGACATGGATCTGACAGTGATCAGGGGTTCATAAAACGTTCTAACTGTGATTATTACAGTTAAAACAAAAGTGACACAAAACAAATCATTCAGTCATTTTATGAAATTGAATCTTAACATAAAAGATACAAAACTTAAAATGCAAAATCGGCATGTTTCGTATTGGTTCGTTTTTATTCTAACTATGCGATATGTTTTTAGTCATGTTTTTATTTAATTTAATTTTGTTATGTATTTTTATATATGTTATATTTTATTATGGATTTTAATTGTGTCGCAATAAGTGTGTTTTAGTTGAACATGAATGTCACACAAGAAGACACACTTTTTTTTTCTATGTCATATTAATTCACCAAAACTGACAAACCACTTTTTTAGTCGACTGTACATGACTAAGTGTCAAATATGTTTTCTTGTACATGTCGGGCCAGCCGAAACGGTAATAGGTAATGAATACGATATAATATATATACCGAAAATAAAAAATAAATTTTTCAACATATCGAATTCAATACCTACAGGCCCCTATTTCGCAAACGTGAAAATAGACAATCGCAATGAGATTTCAATATTCATTGTTTTTATAACTTCATCAACGTCATTCCAACTCCGCAATATGAAAGAAAGCACGAAAGTGAATATAGATGGCGCTTCGTAATCTTGACCTATGGTTCAAGTGGACCAATGGAAGAAGGCCAATCTGTCTCATAAACTTATAGTGACAACCATTCATATGATGTTTTGGGACAAACAATACTAGCGCCATTTTTTTTTTTACGCCTTGACATTTTTACACACGGTCATCTGACCCATAACTAGGATACCCTGTACTATGGGTGCCAGAGACTGATACACTTACATAAATATATTTTTAAATACATACATAGATAAATAAAACCCAGACGCACACAACAAATGCCTCAGCTCACCACTAAAGCATTATGTCCGTGGCGGGAATCGAACCCGCGACCGTCGTCCTAGAGCCAGATATCCTGACCACTAGTCCATGCCGGCCATCGTAGACATTATTCCAGAGTTTTCTTTCCCCATTGTATTAGGAGATTGTCACGTTTATTAAATAGGGGCAGGATTCATACAACTTAATCTTAGCACAACCTTACGGTAGGAAGGTTTCAAGCAGTTACGGAACAATGCACAAACTATCCTAGTGGCCGACATTCCATCACAATGACAAAAGCACATTCCATCCATCATATACCAGCGACCCTATTACGGCATGTTGTGTCTCTTTTTCGCATCAACCATTTTGCATATGAAAGAAAGAGATACAACCGTAATAGGAGACCAGTACCCCGACAGTGAAACAATGACCGGTTTTATCGACAAACGAAAAGTGGTTAAGTTGCGTAATTTAACCGCTAGAGGCGCTGCTTACTCCACATAATTGTACTTTGGCTTATTGCGATCTTCCAATATAGAAAACCCCTCCCAGGGTGGACATTGGGACATAAGCAAACACGAATCCTCCTTACCGTACCACTTAATAATTTTAACGTTTTTGTTTGAGGGAGAAAAAAGACCGGAAAATACCCAAATTTTTGCCATAATTCCAATCGTAAACCGACCGGGCATTTTTTCACAATCGGGAACTGTATACAAAATCCAGTCGAGAGGCTTGAAGCAGTTCCCCTGTCTCTGTCCCTCTCACATAAAGATGCTTATTGGCATCTCGCTCTCACAGGCAGAATAAATAAAATATGTAAGAATTACCTCGTACTCCCACGACTTAATAATCGTCTAATTAGCATTTATGTATAAAGTTGCCAAAGAATTTTAATTCTTAAGACATTACGCAAAAGAATCAATCAGGTAAATTAACATATTTTTTTATTTTGTCAATAAGAGTTTGAAATTGCAACTGAACACTGATCTTACACTCAAATTGATAATGTCATAACCAAACTTAACAGCTTATTCAAATTCACCATTTTAATTATAATTGCAAAATAATAACATTCACAGCGTACGTATTACATACAGTTTATTGCTTGCGAACTACTAGTGGAAGCCAAAAAACATCGCAACGACTGACGCTAGAACATAATCAATCAATCTATTAAATGAGGGTTTCTGCAATCAACTACAAAATCAATACGTTTCCTTGAAATCACAAATAACTACGAAAATCGCAAAAATGTTGTCAAAATTACGATATCTGCCAAAGACACTCGTAAAAAAAACAATATTCATCGAAACCTTTCGATATCAACATAATGTATAAATAATGTCATCGTTAAATAGAAAGGGATTCAATGTTTTAATTTATCAACCACTCTATGCCTATTCTTATAATCACGAATGCCTTTGAATCAATGTCAGTATAACAAAAACGTAACCTATGACTAAGTACAAAACCATCGATATATCGATAGTCGATAAACGAAAGTATTACATCCCTACGACTAATAATCATAACACAAACGTCGATCAGTGCTGAAACCCTCATAACCTTGGTCGAAGTCAGTTCAGCGCCATCTACCGACGACATAGTACAGCACGACGAGCGGCACGTCCTCTAACTAGCGGTTCCGCTACTTACCGGCGGCGGCGGTGGCGCTGCTGTAGCCCTTGGCGATGCGGAGGAAGGCGTCCGGCGGCGGGAAGCGGGTCGCCGGTCGGAACATGTCGGCGAAACGTGACTCCAAGTCTAAGGGCCGTATCGAAGAGCCGCGGACCGGCGGCGGAGGAGCTGACAGCTCGTCGGTGCCGTTCGAGTTCTGAAAATAGAGAAGAGAGGGTGGTTAAAGACACATATTATTATAGAAATAAGTGCTAAATTTTTGCATGCTAATATTGGCGAAATGTTAAGGAAACTTATTTTAATGATACCATCTTATGTACCACATTTCAATCAAATAAAGTGTATTCTATTCACAATCCTAAGCGCGGCTTTCAAAATCCCTTAGAAAAGGAATCTCCTTCTAGAAACGACATAATATGCAGCCGATGTTACGAAGATTCATACCATGCTGTGCTCGATGAAACACCCATCTCCTGGGTGGTCTACGTAACGTCATTGTCGCTTGTACGACACCATCCTCAGAAGTCCAAAAGCAGAAGTGGCTCTATGACCGTCTGCTAGAAAAGTGGTCGCGTGAGTGTGTGTCGCTGCTGAAGCACGGCTGTGTGTAATACACTTGTACTGACCACGAGTCGCGCGTTGGTGTGTGGCGGCGGCGGCGGCGGCGGCGTGGCGGCGTGGTGCAACGAGGCGAGGCGCGCGGGCGGCGGCGGCGGCGGCGCGCCCGGCGGCGGCGGCGGACACACGCCCGGCGGCCGCAGGGACCGCGGCGCGCGGAGCGTACCTGACCATCGCCAATGTAACTATTAACACGTGTGCTGCCAGAAGCTGGATGCGAGAGGCC
>SJJU01072335.1:0-23718 GCA_012932125.1 Conopomorpha cramerella
CGCCATTTAATAATTATTGTCATATTTTTTTTTGTTTTTACAAATATGTTTTTGTTGTTTTGACTAGTGTAAAACATAACGTAAGCAGCATTTTTTAAAAACATTTTATAATTCACAGAAGCAATGGAGAGAACTGAAGGTTCCAGAGCCAAAACTAACACGGGAGGATTCCGTGAGACAACGTGACAACCGAAATCTCATATCAATAACTAATTGATTATTTATGTAGGTACTTAATGTAATATAGACTGAACAAATGTTAGAAAATATGTCGAATCTTTGAAAACCATAGTATAAGTAATTAATTTTCCAAAATTATAAACGCACAATTCAAAATGTGATGTAGACGTTGATGTCAATAGACTCAAGACCGTGCTGCCTGAAAATTGAAAGTGTATTGAAACAATAATTAATATAAGTGAAAAGTAATTACGATTCCATGCTCCCTGGTGGAGTGAACTAAACTTTGGTATACTCTAATTTCTATTGTAACTGCCACAAAAACTACCAATGACTGAGACGAGGTCAAACATGTGTCTCGCTCTCTGTTATTACTGTCAATGTCAATGTGACATTCCAGGTTTTATCAACCATTGGATTACAAGAGTTCAAAAACAATATTTGGAATTTACTGTTGCAATGTAATGGCATCCCAAGGTGGCAGTGAATGAAAAATCAGAGTATAGTTGTAATGCTTATTTTTATAAAAATACTGTCTGACGG
This sequence comes from Conopomorpha cramerella, assembly GCA_012932125.1. Classification (NCBI taxonomy): domain Eukaryota; kingdom Metazoa; phylum Arthropoda; class Insecta; order Lepidoptera; family Gracillariidae; genus Conopomorpha; species Conopomorpha cramerella. Next base: position 724 of record SJJU01072335.1, read on the forward strand.
TCTAAAAGTAAAATATTTGTAAACGCGGAAAACTATTATTTTCTGAGACGTGTATAAGTGAGATTAGTCCGTATATTAAACAATGGATTATAAACTACTTTGTAACCTTATAACCTGACAATAAATAGGGAAATATGTTAATAACTGGCATGTAAAGTTGTACAAAGGACTGATGATAGTCCATCTCCCAAAAGTTCAATATCGCATATCCGAAATCCATCCCCCATTCTAGTAAGGAGTAAGGACTTAGATCAGGAGTAATATAAGGTCACACAGCACAGGACTCAGTGAGAAGTTAAACGAATCCCTACTAGGATATTTTACCACTCGGAGGGTAAACATATGTCATTAAGACGTTAATTTCAGAAAAGATAATGCTCTTTTCCAGAAAACCTCGAATGTTTCCCACGTACGCACATACATAGACTCAGCAGAAATCATTCTTCTAAATTTTTACCAGTAGAAAATAAACAGAAAATGTATTTCTCATTTGTGTATTGGCAATTTTGCGTGGGGGACTACAGGGACTAGAGTACGATTTACGAGAATTGTAGAAGTCTAGATTATAATAAAAACTTTGCGACAACGCTATACCGTGTAGACGAATTATTAAAAATACCTACCCATTTTGAAAAATGTACAAAATATTGATAATTATTTTAACCTATATTCCTGTTTGATTCATTATCAATAGCAAACAAACCGAATTATCTTACCTAATGTAAGTCGCTGATCTGTCTTCCTTAACAAATAAGTTTATCACTAATAATATCATTAAATCTACCTAAAAATAAGTTGACAATAAAATAACACTCTTTTAGCTGTGATATGTTATTGTGCATTAATTATATGTTATTCAGATTTTTCTTGCCAAATTATTGATTGTCATTTATTTGTTAAATTCTTATTATTGGTGGTTTGGTGTTTAAATGTATTGTATCTAACACTATTTTTTACTGAATTATTATCATGGGACCGCTAATTGACCTTGGTCCATGTGCCATTATTATTGTTAGGTAATAAGAATGAAAAACAACGATGAAATGTGATTAATAGTACGTAGTTAGTTTATTTCTTAATTATAATATTTACAAACGGAATGGTTATTTTATTGAACGGCGGTCATCGCTGTGCCGGCTCAGGGACCCGTAAGAATTTCCAGTCTTTCTGTAATAAAAATGGAAAAATATTTTACAATCTAACGTACATCAATAATAATAACTACCAAAATGACAGTTTTGACTATTGAGTCAACCCTTTTGACTATTGAGGTACCCTGCTACCAGTGGCGTGCACTGACATTTACGACAAGGTAGGCAGTAATCCCCAAGGATTGACACCTACGTATAGGTAACTTGTCTTTACGAAACATAACCTACCTATCTACTCACCCACAAAACACAAGATTTCGTTAGCCTATGTCGTGAGTATAACAAAAAAAGATCTAGCAATAACTCTATTATTTGGTCGGGAAGCCAAAATACTAAGCCAGGCAGTGTCTTTTTGCCTATATGGTGTGCACGCCACTGCCTGCTACACAGTAAGGGACGGAACACAATGTTTTTTATTCATACCTTTGTTATTCTAAAGGTCAGTTTTGCATTGCAGTTTCGTGTGATGCAATATGCGCTACGATTTGAAATACATGTTTTGTAATATTTTCGTTTCCTTGTCCTTATTCCCTTGTCCTGTACCTTACTAGCACGGTCTTTTTGTTAAATAAAGTGACAGGTATGGTAGGATCCAAGGGTACATTGATTTCACACTTTGCTGGCTGAGGGCTACTACGCGGCTTGTAAGTAAAGTTGTGTTTGATCTGAGGCAACGACCATTTCGTTGCGTCTAGGTGAGAAATAGAAATAACAAAATACAACATACTGTCTGACCGAAATGGAACTTACCAGCATTTCGTTGTCTGGTATCCTCGACAAGAAGTCTAAGAGGTCATTATTTGGCACTCGATTTGGGTTCAGCCGTTTCCTAGTAAACTTGTAGATTCCTAAAAAATATTGTAACTTTAATTTACACTCATCAAGGCACATTCGTTCGAACTGGGTAGGTAGTTTACGGGTTAAAGTTGTTTTTCTTGTTAAGAATATCCCATCTTTTTCCGAATGGAAAAAAAATACACTTTTAATCCCAAAGCGGGGTACGGAGAGACACTTGCTAAGCCCACGGTTCACCAAGTGTATTTAACCCCACGTGACGGGGGTGAGCCCATCGCCGTTATAGGGTTCACACACCTTGTGGTGTGCGGGTTTCATGACGATGTTATCCTTCACCGTAGGAACGTTGCGTTGCGTACATAGGATCTGAAAGAGTTCCATTGGTACACGTCCAGTAGCCGGATTCCAAATATCCACAGAAATTACTATAGCAAATTATGTGCAGATCAGGAGCAGCAAAAATGGCAAAAGTATAAAAATCTTTGAAACCAAAAATAAGTGTCTTACCCAGTGCCATAAGAATATATCTGAACGGCAGGATGTAGAGAGCGAAGGAGAAGCTGGCTAGTATCAGCAGTGTCAAATAACTGAGGAACGGTACTTTGAAGCTCGCCAAGCTGTTTGAAGGAAAAACATCACCATTACAATTTTGGAAATTCGTTTTGCAAATTAGAAATAGAAAAGTAACTAAACTTCACCATTAAAAGTTCCATGAATGTTAAATATGTGTAAATGTGTAGGTTAATTAAGTTCGTATATATACGTAGTAAAATAGAGTCAAAAAACAAGTTGGAATTAATGACAAATAGAATTCTGTTCTTATTTTGCTTTACAATATGACTATAAACATAATCGAATGTCAATTTAGACAATGTCTAGGAAGTTGACAGATTATGCTGAATCCCAATTAGTAACTTCTATCTTAATATTTAGATGCAAAATTGTAAGGATATTGAACATTAGGGACCCGTGAGACCGGCAGAGGTGTTTTTGTAATTGGGTAAGTAAAGGTAAAAATACAATTCCGTAAATCTTACCAAAGATGGATCGGATGGTAAGATCACAAAAGACAAAATTAATACATACTTGTATAGTCGTTCGGCGATTGATGCGAGGTACTCAATTCCATTGGTTATGGTGAGAGTCATCTCGGGCATGGCATGGATTCTCCTCGTCAGCGATTTATCATCCAACTGCAAATTACCAATTATGCTGTTTATTTTTTAGGATTTGCAATAGTCTGATGTGCCGATGTTTCTGCACCGTGAAGGTCAGGTTACAGGAAGGCATTAATCACTAGTTAGATAGATAGAGGCTTTACTGAATAGGTGTGAAACGAGCCGGAAACCGTCGATGAAAAAAATTCTGCTCTATCGACGGACAGAACAAAGATCGCATGTAGAGGACGTAGATTATTTTAAAGCACCTCTGGTGATTAGTATGCGCAAGCACTTTCCATATTCTATGGACTAGATCTTATTTATATATATATATATATATATACTATTCATCATAACATCCATAGGGGCATTATTTCTAGAACGAGGTACTGTCGGATACTGAGGTTGAAAATTATATCATGAATGATGACAGACAAGGTAAATGTTTTCTTTGTCTTATTACTATATAGATTAACCAGGATATAGTAGTTGTAAAACTAACATACCGATAGCGAACTGTACTAGAACGTATAGGTACCCATATTTGTCTATTGTACGTGTTTGGTAACCACCAATAAGCGTTGTGCTCACATAATGTTCCTGAAGAGAGAGAAGATGAGAGAGAGAAAGATATTTTCGTATGACCCATAGGTTCTAACTATACAACCTTTCCTTTATTAAATTTTTTGTGATAAAAAGTCCATTTTTCAAAATTGTTTTACCTTCTCAGGTGGTTGCTCCTTCTCATTGTCATCGGATGATAAAACATTTGATGGATTTTCTGAAACATATTACGTTATTTTATGTGTGTAATTATAATATAATTTAATTTTATAGGTACAGATGTGTAGTACATTTAACTAAAGCACGGAAGGAGATGGGAAAGCGTAGCGTGGGAATACCTTCGACAAGGTCCGCATTGGTGGCCGAAAATTCGAAATTCATATTCATAGTTAAGACAGGACAACATCTGCCACGTAATCTATCCAATTGAAAAAATGCTTGAAAGATTTACTCACCATTTCTGCTTTTGGAGAGCAAGAAGTAAATAAAAGGCAAAATCAACATTAGGGGCATCATCCAGATCTCTAAATGATACCAGAAAAAGAGCCATGTCACGAGAAATATGAAGGACAGTTCTCGGTTCTCCCATTCAAAGCTTATCCTGAAGTAGAAGTTTGATTGTTAAGTACAGTCACGGAAAATTAGTTTCAGAGAGATAATATTCAATATAAATTATTATATTTCGGCGTATACTTACTTTATACTCTCATTGATGTCGTACAACATATCGAAAACGCCCTTTATAAATTCTATATTACTGTAGATCAGAGGTATATCAAATTTGGCAGGTTTTTTGACGTGTTTCACCTCCTTCGGTCTGAACACTCTTAGAGCTGATTTCACCTGTAAATAAACAATGATATCTATTAATCCCTTTATCTCTCAGCTTACCACTCCGGAGACAGGCGTGCCCTTTTTTCATAAGCACTAAGTGTGTGTTTTTGTATATATCTATGAAATTTTGAAGAGGTTATTTTGTAAGGGATTCCGTCTAGGAACGGAATATTGACTTGGTTGGAACTACTACCTCGACAGAATTGTTAAACCGAGTTAGATACTTGCGACTATCTTAAAACATCTAACACTTGAGCTGATCACTGCTGCCACTCTGCCATCAGCTTTTCTTAATTTTTCGTTAGTGGGTCGGTCGTCCGATGGCGGGCATTCGCCGAAATTAATAAGAAGACAATAGTAGACAGTTAAAAAGTGATAAGTAGCAAGTGATAGTTGGTGGGTCCAACTCCACACCATTTGGAGGCCGTTCTTCGCCATGGTGCTTCTACTTATATCAAGTATATGTTTCAATGTTAATTCCACCTAATTTATTATATGTAATAGTGTGTTTAAGTTAATGTGAATTTGAATCTTACGTTACGTAACGTAAGAATAAAATATAAATAACAGTAAAAAACTTACTGGATTCCAATACATAGTGGTTTCCAAGAGTATTCTGGGGCAGTTTCCTTTCGCGCTATGTCTTTTGTTTTTATCTTTGAGAGCATACCAGCACGGCTTTCCGTTCGTGGTCTGTAGTAAGGGGATCGAAACCCGGCCGAGGAAACCATCTTGGAACAGGAGGGTGTTGTCGTACACTTTCACGTCGAGTGTGGAAGTCACGTCGAAGACATTGCTGAAAAAGTTTTTTCGTGAGACTGATGAAAGTAGAATTAGATGCTTAAAATAAAATATTGTTTTGATAAGAACATTATCATCATCAGCCCAAACTTGTCCACTGCTGGACGATACCAACATAACAGTTAATAAGCGATTGTCATACCAAGAGCCTGTCTGGCAACAACCGGTAGGAGGGTATTCCTGTAATTTTATTAACCGATACGAGTAGTTACAGCAGTTACAGGACAGTTAAGGGGTCGAAATTTATTTATTTCACAATGGTCCATCATTGAAACTGTGATTACTACTGAACGTCACCACTATGTCATTGTGAGTCTACTACTTGGGACTTTTTACTAGACTACTTTTAGTTCAGAAGTAACCAAGATCGAGGCACTCAAATCGTGAATAAATTTTGACTTAAGAGGCATCATGTTATCATGTTTCCAATGGTCTTGTCACCCTTATTTGAGATTATGGACTTGCATTTAGTGATTAGCCACACATGAACAAGGCTCCTGGAGGATTTGGCAAAAATACCCTCACAATGTGCCCTTGTGAAGCCTTAGACATCGATTGCTGTTCATCTCACTAGGAGTTTTTGGATGTCGATTTTTGTATTTGTAAAGATACACCTATATTGCAACCTGCACCTACCATATCATAGCAGATGACAGCAAGCTACAACGTTAATCAATATTTTATAGGCATAACAACAAACAATTATATTAAGTAGGCTAATGAGAACATTGATGTACTTATTATTATCAGAAATAATTATCGTATAATGTATGTACCTACATCTACAGTAGCTATATAACTTATCACGTATTCCATCTTTAGGTCAAATTGTCTAAGAGTAGGTAACCAAGGTGATTCTTGGGTTATTTTGCATCCAGACTTAGACCATTAGTGACAATCTCTTTCGTCGATTGACGAAAGGACCTAACGTGACAAGTGCCTACTCTCAATCGGCAAGCATACAAATATGAAAAGATTAATAAATCTGAACTAAACTAAAGGGATACTCAAGGATCGTGAAAAATGGAGATCTGACAGAAGATTTATTTACAGACAGGGGTAGCCCTACCCCAGACAGGTGTGAAGTATATGTATGTACTCACAACATATAGCTTTTATTCCATTCCGGTTCAGACGTGGTCCTGCAGCTGTGTGTTTGCACACGCTCGTTGTCAATCTCCAGAATAGAATAAGCATTTGGTTTCCCGCTCAAGCCTTTCGCACCTATAATCTTCACATGCATTTGCCCGACTCTGTTCCAATCAGTGTCAAGTTTCCGCCATGACTGAAATAAAAACATTCTCTAATACAACATTTTCCGTATTGCGGTAGGTATAGAAATAATTTCGCCGTAAACTGTTCATGGTAGATGCATTGTAGGTTCTTCCATGACCTCACAGAATTGATTATCAACACGGATCTGTGTGAATCATGATTATTGGACTTTAGGATTGATAAATTATGATGCGATTACGATATCTATGGCATTTCTAAATTGTGACAGAGTACAATTCCCTCTATAATTTATTGTGTTTCGCAACGAAACGTTCAAGATTACGTACAAGTACGTATTCGAATGTAATATTATTACCGAATTATCTGTTATTTTACTTCAGCATGTCCGTGTCCGTGACAGATAAGCTCAGACTTTACTTATTGACGAAAATAAAACATTCAGTGCGTAGCTACGTAGAGATAGGTACCCACTTTATTATTCGTCAAGAGTAACATAATATCGGAATTATTTATTGCACCTACTACTGCGGATGTGTTTAATACTATACCATACTTTTTTGAAGTCGCCTACGCCTAAAACGAATGCTCGCCGAGCATAACCACAGAACACTTAACACTCTGACGATCATAAGGCCGACATTAGACGATACGTTTTGATCTCAGTTTTACCACATCATGTCATGATTGTGATTGACGGATTTCCTATCGTCTAATATAGTGAATAATGTTTGAATTAGTATTAGTAGTCATTCCATAAATCATGACTGATGGAATTAAATGACGCTTGCATGAGCGTCTAATGTCTACCTAACAGTCATGAGAATGCGGTCGCAAATTATCTTAGCCATCGAATTTATTACTGTGACAGAGACAATGTTTTGTTTTATGGCCTAGCCGCAGTTCATCAACATCAGGTCCGGTCTGAGTTCCTCTATGGTCTAAGACGTTATAGTATAAAACCATTAGTATTTATAAAGTTGGAACAGCGTTATTACTAGTGAATTTCTCGAAAGCTGTTCAAAAGTATGCCAAATACGGATAAACTGGTCACGTTGACATATTTTAACTCTCAGACCAAAAACAACTAGACTTGCAATCCGAAACTGACGTTTAGAACAAAACGAGACAACAATATGAAAAACATGCAGGAGTGAAAGAGTGAGAAAAAATATCTTCTGTCTATAACTGCGCATCAGGGAAATCTGAATCCAAAGTGTCAAATTAGTAGTAAAAGTGACAGTTTGGACCCAGAAGTACACGATATTTCATACATTTTGGTGGAAAAGAGGCTAAAACGTATCTAATTTGTGACCGTCGCTTCTCATCATGAATACTCGTAATCAAGGTGACACAGATTAAGACCAATAACACTCTAATCTTAATTAAAAACACGGATTATTAAATAGATTATCGAAGTAATCCCAGAATATGGCACTTAAGAAAACTTTACTGGCACTTAAGTAAACTATCTTTACTGGGATACCGATCGATGGTTGTTAGATTATTGTCAAAGTCGTTGTAAAATTTTGAATAGCTGCTTGTCCCTATCTAAAGCATGAAATAGGCCAACAAGAAGTTGATATGGTGGAAGGGAACCTTGGGGGACCTAACGTCAAAAGATGGTGTGTGGGGAGCCTATGGCTCTTAAATACTGGGCCGCCTGTCGCTATGTAGGTTTATATGCATTCCTGGTACAAGTCCTTTCAATCGAAGGGGTTCCAAGTTAGCCAGTAGAAAAGTTGGACTTATTCTACTTACGTATTTATATTTGGCGGTTTCTACATCATTAACGCAATTGTCAGATTCTTCAGCTGTGACGTTCCGGACCCTGCACAGTGTGATGTTGAGACGAATCGAACCGAAGCCATCATCCAGCTCCTGCCACACATCGTTCGAGCGTTCCCTCTTCAACTTTAAAAGGTCTATTGCACAACTGCCCATGAAATTCTTCTGCTTTCCCTTGTCCCATAGCGTCACTTTCAACTCGCAGTTTCTGTGCAGATTGAATTTGAACCTCTCGCCCCATCTTGGTTTTTGTGAGTGCGTCACTGATTTCGATTTGCATGATTGTGTTCCGAGCCTGTGAAAACATTTTCGGCCTTGTATTTGATCTAACCAAGGATCGTCAAATCGAGCATATTACATTGAAATACCGTTTGACTATTAATGCTTTTTCTTGTAGTTCGCTACAACAATACACGCCTTTTAATCCCAAAGCAGGGTGTAGGCAAAGGCTTGCTAAGCAAATGTTTTTAACCAAGCGTATTTAACACAACGTTACAGGGGGTCAGCCCGTCGCCGTAATAGGGTTCACACACCTTGTGTTGTGCGAGTCACGGTGTTGTCCTTCACTGTACGAGCGTTACGTTGCATACATAGACTCTAAAAAAGAGTCCCATTGGTACACTTCCAGTAGCCGGACACAAATCCGACCAACTCGACCTCAAACGCTATACCTATGTATTGAGTAACCCACCCAACTGAAGTTCGTCCAAATTTTAAACAACGTAAGTACGTAGTGTAAAATTACACAATTTTCACGTACATTTAACAATGATAAATGTAAAAGTCTACGAATTGGCTCATTAATTAATTTGTGTAAAAAAAAGATCATTTTGTTCTCCAATATGTTATTAATACGTGTATGTATGACTGTCGGTCGTCGGCACCTTCTAGAATATAGACATCATGTAATGTTCCTTACTTACTGAAATTTACAACATATTTGGTGCGAGCTGCCGTCGTCGGGCGGTTCTGGTAGTCCCTCCGCTTCGACCAGCACCACCATTACTATAGTGGTCCAGCCTTTGTATTTCGTTTCGTTCATGTTTACCTGATGGAATAAACATGTAATGTCATAGACCCATTTACAACACGAATCAACATCATTAGCCACATAACGTCCACTGCTGGATGAGGGCCTCCCCCAATGATTTCCATTATCATTTAGGGGGAATAGCCAATGATCGCCACACTCGGCAGGCGGGTAGGCGGTCGCAGTAGTGTTGTGGTTTAACTCACAGAGAGCGCTGCTGCCCGTCTGTGGAGTGTTCCCTCGGTCGCCTTTTATGACCAACACGACGAGAAAAGTTAAGCTGGGTTGCAAGTTGCAGACACATATTGTATTCTATTCGCCGTCTCCACACGGCCAACATAGTTAGGGGTGCTTATAAGTGTGTTTTAAACTATTTTCAACCTTGTCTGCGTTTTCCCGATAGAATGTGTCCCTGCTCATGGTGCTGTACGCGGTAGAGACGCTGGCCCTGGAGGACTTCGGTCTTCTCATGCTGGAGAACATCTTCGACAGAGAGTCCTGCCGCAACCTGATATTAATATAATTATTTAGTACTTTACTAAAAACCAACAACTATTTAAATACCTATTTGAAACGATATTTCCAAATTGGCTATTATTTTATGTAATATTAATTATTAAGTCTATGCATGTGATCTTTTCTATGCTCCTCAAAAACTATTGTAATCTTGATTATCCAGAAATATCCAGAAATGTAAGTATATCCAGAAATATCTCAATTGGTATTCAGAGAAAATCCAGGCTTTATAGATTTCTAACCCCATACTATATCGGTTTAATCTTTATCTCTGAGACTTTAAGTAAGAACTTTTGTATACATCTTTATAATCACTCATTTCTCGCAAATAACTGAAAACTGAAAATCGTCCACTTGCAAGCCCTACTAGTAATAAATTTTTGAAGAACAAAAATCGTTTACGTTCGTATAATGTACAGTAGCAAAAAACTTCGAAAAATAATTAGGTCACCTAGTTCCAAACTAACACAATAAAACTTTTTAACAACAAAACAGAAAAATGGTAAAAACTTACAGGCTCAGATGTCTCGTATAACTCTTCCCGCTCTTCTTGCTCGAATCTGTGCCACTGTCACTCTCATTCCTGAGCTGAACATCATCCACAGACTCTTCCGACGACTTCTTGTCATCATCGTTCACTTCCTTAATTTCCCCACTCATTTTCGGGTGAACGCACGACGCTGCGCCCGCGCACGACAGCGTTTGAATATTAATTAGAAGCGAATAAGGTCAATATTGTCTCCCTAGCTCGGTACACATCGGGTGAACGAATAAAAAAATATGTTATCTCAACATATATAAATTTTAATGCACAGTACTAAGGTACACACAGTAAACAATGACTCGATTATGTATTAACAATATCGATGATAAAGTCCGAAGTATAAATCGTAATTTATATTTATCGTCTATCCTTATCGGTCGCTGTGACCGTGTAATTGTAATAAGTATCTTACAGTTTTGTTCAATCGACAAACTAATTACCTAATCGTCATACACGGTGTTACTTTTACGATGTTTCCAATGTAAAAAAATACAATGAACAATACGTATTTTGTTATGTACCTATTTTGTTTGTGTGAGATGTTTAGGTACGTAGTACATTATTGGACGTGAAGTCCATGTTATCACAATACGAATGTCAGTGCCGTTGCCCCCAGGAATTCGATAAAAAATATCCTATACCATTTTTCACGGCTAAAGAACAAGAAGAGCCCTGACACTCCAAGTTACTCACAATTTTGTACATTTATATATAGGCAAGAATTTCGTAGTTTTTTTATTGATCAATGTTTGTTTAAGTTGTAGGTTGACTTGTGTTATTTAAGATATGTCATTATTATTACATAGTATAAAACAAAGTAACTTCCCGCTGTCTGCTGTCCCTATGTATGCTTATATCTTTAATTCTACGCAACGGATTTTAATGCGGTTTCTTTTCGTAGATAGAGTGATTTCAGAGGAAGGTTTATAATGTGTGTATTACATACATAATATAGTAGAGAAACACTTAGTATCAGGGGCAGGGCCACTAGTTGAAAATATTGCGTTAGTGCGGAAATATACTACGTGTAAAAAGACCGAGCAATGGTCTTAGAAACTTTGTTGGGCTCGTCAATATGAACAACTTTTAGTATGGCGACAACGCGGGGAAATAATAAAAATCTATCTTCATAAAAAATGTCATGTCATCATGGAGAAAAAACATGAAAATTTTTTGTTTTCATTTCCCCGCATTGTCGCCATAGTAAAAGTTGTTCGAATTGCTGGACCCCGAGCAATTTTACACGCAGTATGGAACTATTAGGGCTAAATGGTATACATATTTGCTTGCTTACGGGATTTAGATACATACTGTGTATTACTACTGAATAGGTATTCACCTAGTTTCTCAATTACAATAGTTACAGTTATCTACCTACTTGCTTTTAATTATTTGATAATCGCTTCGACTATGTACCTACGTTCCTAACCGACCTGTCTATATGATTCATGATTTAGGTGACTATGGTATCGATGGAATATGAACCTTGTACTATTTACAGTGAATGATAGATTAAGCAACACAATTACGTGTTATAAGAAAATACTTCACGGCCTTTTGTTCCCAAAGCGGGATAGGCAGAGGCACTTGTCAAGCAAATGTAGTATACAAGCAATACCTAGTATTTTGGCTACCCGACCTAATAATAGAGTTATTGTTGGATCTTTTTTTTTTGTACTCAAGACATAGGCTAACAAAGTCCTGTGTTTTGTGGGTGACTATAGGTATATACCTATATTTCGAAAAGACAAGTTACCTATACATAGGTGTCAATCTTTGGAAATTCCGACCTACCTTGTCGTAAAAGCCAGTGCACGCCACTGACGTTACACCAAGCGTATTTAAATCAACGTGATAGGTACGGGGTGAGCCAATCGCCGTTATAGGGTTTACATCGCACATCTTGTGGTATGATGCGGGTTTCATCACGATGTTATGCTTCACCTAACTAGCGTCGCATAGCTTACACCTATCTACATAGACTCTAAAAGAGAGATCATTGGTAGAGCCTGTCTAGAACCCACAACCTCCCAATGGGTAAGAAAGCTTATGAACTAATGGCGCTAGTATCGTTTGACCCAAAACACCAATGGGGAATTTTCTTTGACGTTTTTCTGGCAGATTTCCGGCGGAGAACTGTCATTACTGTCAAACTTTGTTTAGAAAGTGTGTGTAGTAAAGTATGTAAGTTAGAAAAACATAAAAGAAAATTCCCCATGGGTAATGAGTTTTCTTTTGAAAAAAAAATACAAAGAACAACAAAAGAGCGAGTTCGAAGACGAACGATCATAGAATAAAGTAGTTGCATCTCTTTCGTTTTCAAGTAACTTTGACAGATTGTCACTACAAGTTAATTTGACAAATTGCCTCACTTTTCACCCAACTTCTCAATTCGACGGTATTTTTTTTAATGTTTTTTACCTCATAACATTTCACTGGGTTAACCGAAGGGGATAATAGTATGAATGTAGTAATATTTAATGATTTTTAAAGAAGATTCTTCGTGCATCACTGATAAATAATAGCCGTCGTACCTATTCATAAAAAGTTAAATGGTTGACTAACTAGTTGACGTATATCAACTAAGATTGTTTTGTCCGTATTTGGCGTACATTTGATCTTTAGATTATGAGACCTTTACTAACAGTGCACTAGAGCTGTTCTAACTTTATGAGTACGACGATAAGTTTTTAATTTTTGACTAAGTTTGGTTTTACACTGGACTTCCTGTCCATTAAATAATATTTAATGGGACAAATGAAACGAGACCGTTCGCTACCTTGGAACTAAACAAAGTAAAAACCAATCAATGATAGTGTCCCACAACCGCGTAAGACATTTTAAACTGAGATTGCTGAGGCCATTTGAAGTTACTATCACAGATTCTTCATGTTCCTAAGTCCATAGTTATTTATTGGGAAAACAGCACACACATTTAAATCTTACAGGCAATGTATTCAGCCATCGCGATAACATCGCACGGTCGTGGTACGGGGTACGTAAGTACTTCCTAGACGTCTAGTTGACATCTAAAATGTCCGTCGAAAACGATGATCAAAGTGATAGCAACAAGTTGTTAACTTATACACTGAAAATACAATTTAGTTTGTTAGGAAAAAGTTTAACTAACTGGGACCTTAACGATTCAATTACTGGTTAACTATATAGAGCCCCCGATTTTAATATTTACCCAAGTTGTGGGCCGCACACTGTATACTAACTTGAGGAACCTATAAAACTTATATCGGTCAAAGTTATACATAAAACGAGGTGAAATTAAAAATGTAAGCGAAACCCGTGAAATTCTCTCAGTCCACAAAAGAATTACCTACCTCTTCATGTAAAGTGGCAAGCAGCTGATCGGTAAGAAGAGGCGATATTTTTTTTAACCGACTTCAAAAAAGGAGGAGTTTCTCAATTCGTCTGTATTTCAACGTCGCCTGGGTGAAGCTATTTGGATGTTTTTTTTTATTTGAAAGCTGATGCTTCTCGTTTGGTCCCATGTAAAGTATGTGTTATTCCGACAATGGCATCCATGAGAAAACCACACATATAGGTAGGTAGGTAATTAGGTATGTCAAATTTGACTGGTTGAAGTCGTTTCTTTTTTCTTTAAGTTATTTCGCTTTTGATATTGATTGATATTCTATTTATATTTGATATTCCTTGGGGAAAGTTGTCTGGTATCATTGGCTAAGTTACTTTCTCGAGTTTGCCAACGTTTTTTTTATTTAACGTTAGATACTAATCTAAAATATCATTAAGTCACATCGCAGTAAATCAATAAACGAAATATGAAGCTTCAGTTCTTATCAACTATGGCGTAGTCGGACACTTCATATTATACTTAGATTTTTTTTTAGACGAGAATAATATAATTACTTTGTTAGCTAATTTAGAATGATTTATTTGCTACTCTGTTAGATAATAAAATTAACTAGTTGAGGTAGAAGGACCAACATATTCCTAGTATTGAAAAGTACCTAATTCCAGGGCAAATGAATTTTTGATGCTGAATGATGGACTAACCATCATTTACATGTTACTCTAACAAAGACAGCATTGAAGAGTGAGCTGAATTTATACGACAACTTTCAACAGATTTGGGTCCCATATGTTCCGAAAATGTCAGAAGGAACCTTGCTGAACGGAACATCATTCCAAAGAGAGCGTGCAGAGAGATGACCAACTCCAGTTTTAGGGGTGGCAGAACGTCAAACACGTTTTGAATGTTGTCTACGTCAGGTTGGATGGTCCAGTAGTGGAATTACCTGATGAGACCAGCGCCAGAGGAATGTTTTAAATCAAATTTAAAGCATACTCTCACATGTCCGATTATACCACATCGCTGCTTAACATCACGCAGGATAGTGGCCAAACGCTTGTTCATTGTGTTTAAATAAAAATAATATAACTCCTACTATCACGTTACTGCAACGTGTACGATTAGAACAATGTTCACCTGCCTATCCCACAATAACAGGCGTGTATTAGTATTTTATTTGGTCGACACTTTAAGTCAGTCTATCGTACCCGGTATTGGCGAATACTTATCGCACAAAGCATTGCACGATGCGTACCTACTTCTGTAGGTTTGTTTCCCGGTCCGGGGTCTGCTTTCAGAAACTTCTTTCTCCACTTCACCCGGTCCTCGTCTTCACTAGTAGAAGTAGCGTATACCCATGTCATTCATGCCATTTTTTTTTTCAAAACGTTACAATGTAGGTAGGTACAAAAAATTATTGAAAAAATTATGTTATTTTGCAGAGAGATTTATTGCGCTTTCTATCCGGGTGAAGTTCGAATATTGTGTTACCTGTCGTGGCGCCATCTGTTGATAAGTAGCAAATATTAATAATTCTATCTTAGTCCGCCAGGGGCGCTGTATGTTAGCGTCCTTTGTTTTGTTGGACCAATATTCGTTTTAGTTCGTTGGTGTTGGCGCCATGGCGGCGCTAGTCTAGTAATTTGTTCAGTTTTGTGTGAGGTTATGGAGTAGAAATATTATTTATCCAATATTATTTGTATTAGTGTGAAATAAAGTGTTACAGCGATCGCAAAATGGAGACACGAAAAAGTTCTTTGGTTTCCACGAGAATGTGCAGATTCTGCCTAACTCAAGAAGGAAATTTATCAAGTTTGTACGAAAGGAAATCGCAATCAAAAAATGCAATTACACTACCACTGCAAATAATGTCATGTGTATCGGTTGAGGTAAGTCCCAAATTTATTGTTATTTTATTCAGAAAACTTCCAATGTTTGAACAATCTGAAATTCTAATGTTTATTTGGTGTAAACAACTGTCAATGTTGATGGCGCCATTTAGCTAAAAGCTACATTCTTGGTTAATTTCTTCATATAAATTGTGTCAGGCAGATACAAACGGGCGCAATCCATATAGTCCGTACTTGAAATCCAAAAAAATACATTTTTTATTCGCATATTCTTAGTTTTTTGTAATAAATAGCATCATGACCAATTTCATTTACAAATAGAGGGCGCTACATTCGCAGCAGCTACAATATGGGTTCAAATTATATTTTATAATTTTTCAGGTGTTTCCTTCGGATGGAATGCCTTCATTGATATGCGAACGCTGCAAATTCTTCATGGACACATATTATCATTTCAAGCAAATTTGCCGATTCTCCGATGAGAGCATTATGCAGTATGTCCAAGCAGGAGAGCCGTTGGAACCAATACAATGGCCAACAAATCTTAGTAAGGTAAATGGAAAAATGATTAAATATTCAAATTGAGACACATC
The DNA here is from genome assembly GCA_012932125.1 of Conopomorpha cramerella. Classification (NCBI taxonomy): domain Eukaryota; kingdom Metazoa; phylum Arthropoda; class Insecta; order Lepidoptera; family Gracillariidae; genus Conopomorpha; species Conopomorpha cramerella. The sequence goes on from SJJU01072335.1 coordinate 16,908, forward strand.
TTATTCTTTTGGTTTTCTGTGTATCTCGTGTAGTGTGTTTTACTTTAATAACAAATGGTATGATTGCATGTTTTACTTCAACTTTACTTCTTAACTCGGGTAGAATCATATTGAAATAATCCAGTAGATAATATGCATTGTGCAAAAATGTTTTATTTCTCTTGGTTTTGTTCAGTATAATGCTTAAAAATATTTATGTTATCAACTATTTTGCAAAAACTTTGGTACTTGCCTACATTACACAATTTAAAATATTATTATATTTCAATATTAAAATAAAATTTACTTAGAATGTAGTGTTGATATACAATTTACCACCTAGTGCAAGCACATCAGCATAGAAGAAAAGTTAACTAATGTTTAGTCAATTTCAAATAAGTTAATATTATGATTTTAATTTTTGTCAGACTGGTGCTCGCTTAAAAAGTAATGTACTAGAATAAATTCATACAGTACAAAAGTATTTACAGTATGCAGTTCTTTTTTAATTTAATGGTATAAAATAACTAAATTTCTTCTCTATCTGTGGGGAAGGTTTTATGGGAAATTGTAAATTAAACAATACCATTTATCATAAAAAAATATATGCCATTAAAGCTGCATAAACAACAATGTATGCCCAATATATACCCAAGTTTCACAGAAATATTGAATGTTGCAGCTTTATCGCCAAGCAACTGCACCACCTATAACAAAAAAGAAAGTTAAAAAATCAACAATGGACAAAGATCAATCCGGCAGTGACGAGTATGATGAAGATGAAAGTGTATTCAATATAAAGGTAAAAACATACATAGTAATGCATTGTAGGTCAAGAAAATAGTCTTATCAGTTCGATGGGTCCGTTGGTGTAGTGGTCAGCATGTCTGACTGTGCTCCGTAGGGTTGTGGGTTTGATTCCCACCGCTGACAGGTGCTTAGGTAACGAGCTTTTAAGTACTTGTTGGATGTATGTGTTTTATTTATATAAGTAAATATATCTCGTCTAATTTCCATAACACAAGTGCTTTAGCAAGGGATGAAGGCGATGTGTGTGTTATAAAATATTTATTTTTATTATTTATTTATTATCAGTTTTGTTGTGTGACAAGTAAAAAGTTAACATTAATGTTTTATGACATTCATACAAGTAACATGCTTAAGTTGGTAGACCCAATTCTTGTCAAACTGTACATAGCTTCACACCCTCCTTGAGTGGTAGGCAGAGATGATAGACCTCCTCTCTGTGATCCTGAAACCTCTCTTACCTTGTACAAATTCAATATTTTGGTACAGGCATGTCAGTTTTCAGTTAGTAGTTTAGTAGTAAAAGGATATTTACACTTTTTGAGAGAGTTAACTCACAACAATAGAAATTTAATTGCTATCACATTCCATTTAGTGTGTAAAGTACCCCTGAAAGAGTTAAAGTACATTTAATAACTCGAACAAAATATAGTTGTTTATGTTTAGTCCTCAGCTACACGCTTGTGCTCTCTTAGAAATAAATGTTTCTTGAGAGTGAGACAAGAACCAAAGATAACTGACATTTCATAGTATGTCCATACAAAAAATCTAGTCAAGGACCCAACCATCCTCTTACAATAACTAAGTGAATAAAACCGTTTAAAAAAAATACAGTTATGCGAATTATTCAAACCTTGAACTGAAAAAAAATCTTTTTCATACAGACCATCTGTGGAACCCAATACTTAAAAATGTTGAAATTTTGATTTATAGAGATACATTATTAAAATATTTTATGTTTTCTAAAATTTCACTACAGATTGATGATGACGAAGAAAAGGAGTCTGCAGTAATAAAAGTTGTGAAATCTGGTGATAAAATCCTAGTCACAAAAAGTGAAGAAAGTCCTAAGGATAAAGGTACAAATTTATTATTTTTCTTCAATAATTAATAATATCCCTGCACATTGCACAGAATGCCTAAGATATTCTTTACAGTTTCATTGACATATCTTTTGTGTAGAATCCAAAACTATTAAAATAAAATTAACTGTTGGACAGTCAAAAGATTAAAGTAGTATTTCTACAATATTATGTGAAAAAACCTTGTTGAAACCTGTATGAAAAATGCTTGGTAATTTAATATAATAAAATTTGCGGAATCTCTTGTCTTGGTTTCCGAACTGATTCTTCAAAATTGTGTATTTTTAATCTTTCTTAATATGTTTTTTTTTCATTTCAGCAACTTTGAAGAAGGTCAAGAGTGTTAAAGCAAATGACAAACCTTATCCATGCAGTTACTGTGACAAGTCATTTGGATATGTTAAGGTCTATCACAGGTTAGTATCATTATACAATACTTAAAAATGAGCACATAGTATAAAACAGATCCTTCCCGTTATCTGTCTCAAATGTGTCTCATATGTTATGATTACTTACCTAGGCATCTCCGCACCGCACACAAGCAATTACAACTGCGTGGGCCTTTTGGCGAGTGCGAAGGTTACCAGTGCGAAGAGTGCTCGGCCCAGTTCAGGACCCAGGACGAACTGATCTACCATTCAGCGCAGCACGCCACCGAGAACCTGATATGTCCACTCTGTCAGGAGAAGTTCCAGCACGTTGAAGAAGTATCTACACACATCAAGACTCATGTTGAAGGTAATTCTTACGAAATACTCAGTTGCATGCTGTCACCGGCGCTTATGTATGGGATGGCAATAGCAACAGGGATTTGAGAAGGTCTTAACAAAAGGAGGAAGGTCTCAAAACACATCTGTGAGAATTCGTTCCTAACTAGAGATAATAAAGGAATGTGATTCAGGTTTAGAACATAAAAAAAATTATGATCTGTTATATAGATAATACAAAAGATGAGTTGTTGTGCCCGCCTTCTGTTTAACTTCTCCCTACGAACTACATATCGACGGTTGGGGGTAAATAGGGCATAAGCGACATTTTGGGCTAAATTGAGTTATGAATGCCATCCTACTTAGATTTTTTTTCTCTATCGAATGAGCTCACTCCCATAGCTCTAAGTCGATTTTTATAGTTGCTTATGCCCTTGATGATTTATCCACACTTTTTTTTTTTCATTTGATTTAAACAACCAGTTTTGAGACCTTTTTATTTTGCTTTTATAAATGTCACCGAAAAGACAGATTTTTTCAAAGTTCAATGGTTTTTATTTCCTTCACAATCTGTTAATAAACAAAAAAGTTATCTACATTTTAGTCATTTCGAAACTTTAAACGGCTCTCCGGCACGTTTACGTTTTTGTCGCTTATACTCTATTTACCCCGAACCCTCGATATATAAAATGATAGGTAAAAACTGACTACTCTTTTACATCTAATGTCTACACATTTCAGGTGCGGAATTCATGTGTGACCTGTGCGAGCTTGTGTTCACCTCCAAGGAGAAATTGGACAAGCATCTCATTGATAAACATGAGGAGGAACTCAAGAATGAAGAGGTAAGGGTATTTACTCACTGTTTCTTGAGGCATAGTATCAGTGGGAAATTAAAGTACTAATGGCGCTAGTAGGCATGGAGTGTTACAAAACTTAAAAAAAGTTGTATTGTGCATGATTTTGATTTTCACTACTGTAAACACCCCTTTGCCTCGAGAAACCTAAGAATAAGAAGAGCATAATGACCGCAGTACAAAACATTGTTTATAAACATGGTGGTGGATGATTATAAACAAAGATCCTGTACTTTAGACGGTGAAAGAAACAATACTAGAATGAGTAAATGATGAACTTGGCACTCAATAAGATATTTTGCTCCGGAGTTTTGTCAGAAATACAATTAACTACCTTTTTTTTCATTGTGGTGAAATGCGTTATGCCCTCACTAAACCCCACTGTAACTGTTAGCCGGGGCCCCAAAACAGCCTGAGCCACTACATTGAAGATTGCAATTTACAACTGGTGTATTATATTGCAGGATATGGGTGATAACGAAGGTATGGATATGGACGATGAAGACGAGGACGAAGACAGCGCCATAAATCGTAAGTTATCCACTGTTAGTTCATTTTTTAATGAAACGCGCACAGACATTATAACTCAATATTGTTCACCGGGTATATAGGCGCGAATATAACCAAAGACAAGCTCGAGCTTACCTTTGTTATTTTACTTGACGTTTCGACGACGCATGCAACTGCGTCGAAACGTTGCGCGCTTGTCTTTGGTTATATTCGCGCCTATATACCCGGTGAACAATATTGAGTTATCCACTGTTAGTTTTTTTTTTAATTCTAAACGTCAAATTCATTCTACATTTTTTTATCTGCGGCATAAACCACTTGTTTTTCGTGGTTATGTTTTCAAGCTGAGGGGACCACTAAATAATAGTAAATTGAAGATATGTTACCTAATTAAATATTTTTATTTTCTTGTTACAGTGAAGGAAGAGAATGGTGAAATGGTTGTGGAAATAAAGAAACCCAATGAATTTATTGTAAGTAATACTTTCATGTTTTAATAGTAGTAACGAATTAAAAAAAAATACGACTATGAATACTTAAATATTACGTTTATTTTTTAATTACAGAAGCAAGAGAACAAAACGTCCATTAAGACCGAAGAACCAGTCAATGATGGAATTTATTCCGAAGGTAATATTAATACTTTTTTCTAACTTATTGGGTCTTATGACAAAACGAGGTTTATCTTTAGTTTGGGTCTATTTCTGGCATTTTCTACTAAAGATCACTTTAACTTAGTAACTTATCAGATCTTAAGATTTATGTATGTCAGATCCGTACTGATTATTGAATTTTTCCGTTTGTCCTTTGTTCTAAGCATATTCGATCATAACGAAAATTTCTATGCTTGTTACCACATTCCAGCTCTTTCTCGCTCTAGTGTAGTGTATGTGTTATTAACCTAATCATGACGATAAAGGATTCGTTATAAAATGTTAAAAATACAGACGAATTGAGAACCTCCTCCTTTTTTTGAAGTCTGTTAAAAACATCCGGTCAAATACATGAAAATATCTGTACAAATTATTTTGAAAAAAAAACCGATATAGTCCTCCTGTAGGTCTTAACTGTTTTGTAATCGGGATTAAAAGGGTCGAATATTAGTTAGAGAAAACGCGGGGAATGGTTCGATTATTTTCACGCCAATTCTTTTTTATCAATGACATTGGCATTGGGTAATATGTCGCACATAGAAATATAAAAGTACACTACTATGACAGTTTTAAGTAAAAATATCTACTATACAAAAATAAGTCGGGTTTTCCTCCCTGACGCTATAACTCCAGAACGCACGAACCGATTTCCACGGTTTTGCATTCGTTGGAAAGGTCTCGGGCTCCGTGAGGTTTATAGCAAAGAAAATTCAGGAAAAAATCAACAGAAAAGCGGGTAAACGAAACAAACCCATCTGGTGGCGAAACGGAGTTCGCCGGGTTTGCTAGTTCATATTATTTTATACCTTACGTAACGTTGTCAGAAGGTGAAGGGGAGGGAGGCGAGGGCGGGGAGGAGACAGCTGGCGCGGAGGCGACACAGACACAGGCACAAAGCCCGGCACAGAGCCGCGCGGCGCGCACGGTACAGTCGCCGGCACACATCATCCTACACAAGCCCGGCGCCGCCGCCGCCGCCGCCGTGCACAAGAACCACGTCCAGGTAGCTCCTCGTGCCTACACAACGCGACTGGCGTTTCCAATGCTCGCATATTAAAGGGTCTAATACTACGTACCTATATCATTCTCGTTGCTCGGATATTACAGATAGAAGAAAATACCAATAAATTAATATGGATACGATTCTATGACTTACGATTACACACATCAAAAGTGTCTAGGGATCAAGTACTTACATTTTAGAAGATTGCAATCAAGAATATATCTTACAAAAACTGAATTCATTCATAATTTATTCAAAATGTGGTGATAAGTCATTGATACAGGCATGCGGAATTAGGTAGAAGACTAATCCAGAAGATTAGGTTTGATTTAAATAAATGAGATTTTTTTTAGAGCTAAAAATGTTCTTAATCCTTTGAGACAGTTTTGATCTGTGGACATGTATTTAGTTACATAATAAGAAATAATTAAAATCACGGATGAGACAAGTGCACACTATAAATAATGATAATTAAACAATTCTGATAATACTCAAAACCTTTCTAGTGATCCCACAATAAGCGCCATAAAAAAGTCAAAACGTTGGCTAACCGTAGTCGACATAAATATTCACTGAGACTAATTTGTCCGTATTTGAGAACTTAGTGTACAAACGCCATTATCACCTTATGAATACCACCATAAATAAATATATTTCGTTACAGGTGACTAAAATCGTCAAAAAGCCGGAAGAGGTTAAGAACAAAAGTCAAACTACACCAACAGTATTATCTCCAGCAACTAAAGGTAACCATTGATTTTTTTAAAGGAACAAGTACACTCGAATAAATCTATTATATAAAAATCAAAGCCACTTTTCGTTGTCATGTCATAACTCTGGAACGGGTGAACCGATTTCGCTAATTATTTCGTTGTTGTGCTTATTAATGACAGCAGAAGATTCTTAAGAAAGAAAAATGACATCCACTGCTGGGCACAGGCCACCCTAGATGTTCATATTAATAGTTCGACAGGACAACGTCTGTCGAGGCCACTAGTCTATTATACATATAAAAATCAAAGCCACTTTTCGTTGTCATTCCATAACTCCGGAACGGATGGACCGATTACGCTAATTCTTTCTTTGTTGTGCTTATTAATGACAGCAGAAGGTTCTTATGAAAGAAAAAATTACATCCACTGCTGGGCACAGGCCACCCTAGATATTCATATTAATAGTTAAGACAGGACAACGTCTGTCGAGTCCACTAGTT